>JAMZEH010000138.1:0-17356 GCA_024699665.1 Ostrea denselamellosa | reverse complement strand
ATTGTTCTTTGTGTAGGAAAGTTTAGTTGGTATCCCTGAAAGGCAGGTCAGTATAGTAGCCAAGAAGTTGGACTACTTATGCATTGACAATTAGCTTGGTATCCCTGAAATGCAGAGCTATTGTGTTGCTCCTTGTATATGAGATGGTAATAAACTCGATATCGCAGAAGGACAAGTCTAAAGTGTGTTGCTTTGTATAGCATGCTTAAACGTGGATGCCGGACAATGAGTGATCACAAAATTACATATTGATGAATACTGCATAATTTAAACATTGTCAAATAAAGGAATTAAAAACTAATGTTCGTCAGAAACCATTACCTAAATATATATTTGGTTTTTACAGACAACATTTAAGAAAAAACGTGGAAATACCCCTCTCTGTTATTGTTTACATTTTTAAATTTAAAATTACGACCAGTGAATTCAATTTATTGCGTGTGTTTTCCTCTAGTTTTTAGGGGGAGGGATTTAAAACAAGGTCATTCGGTATCCCTCCAGGTTGTGTGTATTTTGATATAAAACTACGTCGAATGAATTCAATTCATTTAATTCTTTTTGGGGGAGGGATGATGGAGGATGAGGAGGGGATATAAAACAAGGTCATCCAGTATTGCCTCAGAAGTGTAAATGTATTGTCCCAGGACTATTTGAGATATATGAGATAATGAGGCCTTAATTGGTCCAAATAAAGATTCAGATATAATTATTCGTATATCCGATTAAGCCCTTTCTTCCAACAAGTCAATAAAGATGACACAGAAAATTAGATCTATATTCACAATAAACTGGTATATACATGCGTGTTGAGGTACATACATAACAGTAAATCGTATGTCCTCTATATGCATATATAACGGGCGTATTAGGCCGGAAGCTGAGCCGCTAATTTATTATTTTTGAGAAATCTAATTTAATTCAGTAACAAAACTGAATTGATCCTGTAATTTAATATTTTAGAAAAATCTAGACAAATTCAGTAGGAAAATTGAAGTTGCTAAGCGGAACTAGATTGTGAAATTTTAAAATCAATATTTTGCAGTACGTGCATTTTTCTTACAGGTTTTTATATAATGAAATGACAGAATGTAGTGAAATTCATCGGCTATTGATGAATTCATACATAACATTGCGGAAAAGGCACAATTAAATTCGATAAATGGTATACAGCAAAAATATAATATCTTTCTTTTACATTAGAAAATGATATGTACGACTTAATGTTTATTTCTGATCAGGGGCAAATAACTCTTGGGTAACCTGCTTTTCACGGATTGGAAAAGAGTACCCATTTCCCATAGACCTCAATACTAACATTTGGTCTCCTCACTAATTAATGAAATTAATTTTAGATAAATGACCGCCAAGATTTCAAAGTTCATTCCAAGTGCTAATAAAAAACAACAAAAAATATATAGGGTCCCGTTGCTTTTATAGGTTATATTTGTACCTTTTTACAACACATAGCAATTTGCAGTAAATTACACCTTTCATTTCAAACACACCCCTACCATGTCAATTTCCTCAGTCATTTCTCGATTTTGTCCGATAATTGTTTATTCCGACAATTAATTTAAACTTCTATATTATTTCTCTCAATTTCAAATAATTTCACTCTTGATATTAGCCAATCACGCCACACCTAAACATTTATACCTCCGCCTATTATTGCTTGAATTTTGGCCTAGAAATATTTCAGGGCAGGCCAAATCCTAATTAAAACTATGGTATTTAGCTTTTTTTTATTTAAGGAATAATTTGAAATAGACTTTAAAGGACATCCCTGCCCTGGGGGTCGAAACCTAAAAAAAAATGCGAAAACCTACTTGTGTCATCATGTTTAATATTTTTACCGTTTATTTACATAGTTTGTTTAGCTCAAATGGTTAGAACGCCGAGAATTAATATTCTTAATGTTCTGGTTCGAATCCACCTGTTGACACACTTTTACTGTTTCAAAATTTCCCCCTGTACAAACACCATTTTAATTTATAGTTTTATTTTTTTTATTTATTCCTTTTTGTATACAAGCTTGCGTATTTTACTTTAATTTTCGTTTTTAGTGCATGTTTGCTCTTGATATAAAGGACATTTATGAGAATTCAGATCATAAATTATCTGTAACTAAAAGGAATCAACCATAACTATGATCCTTCCGGTTTGCAAATGGCAAGGTGAGCACGGTGTATTTTGACTGTCCGAATACAACCGATAGTTTTTGCTGTTTATAGTGAACCACTTGACTGTGTCTTCCCCGGGAAGACTATATATGTATATACTTTGTGTATTTTGCTTGTTTTGTGTATATAGTGTTGAAATAAGACAGTGTAAATAGTAATACGAAAACGAGTGTGGATGGCTGCCACGTCAGGTGGTCGCCATTTTGGCGGATCAAAAAATTTGTTTCCTGACAGAAAATACTGTCGAGAAAATACTCTGTTTGTGAATGTCAAAGATAACGCTTCTGTCAAACCTGAAGAAATTATCAAATTCATCCATGACAACTGTGGAGTTGGTAGTCTACTAGCATGTGTTCCAAAATCAGGGAATTTGTATGAAATAACATTAGAAGGGAAAGCCCCCTTACAGTACCTCTTAGAAGGGATAAACATAGGAGAAAACACATTCGAATGTCATAAAGTAGTACCTAGCTCGATTGTGGTTAGTTTCATGCACCTCCCTGCTTATATCGATGACCATGAAATTGAGATTACATTAAGATCTATGGGAGTTGAACTTTTATCACCGATCAACAGACGGTTTTATCCAGGCACGACAATAGCAGACGGCACGCGTTATGCAAAAGTCAGATTGCCAGACAACATGACCTCGTTTCCGTACACAATAAAATTCCAGAAAGAGTACTACAGGTGTATCCATAATGGGCAATTAAAAGTGTGTTCGTTGTGCTATTCGAGTGAACATCTCTTTAGGGCATGTCCAGATTTCACCTGTTTTAGATGCAAACGTCAGGGACACTATGCAAAAACATGTAAATCTACCCGATGTAAACAGTGTGAGGAATGGGAACACAGCTGTTCGTGCCGGGTGAGTGATCATGGAGACGACGAAATGAGTGAAGGTGAAATTGATGAATAACGGGGACGACGATCATGCACGCAACGACGGAGACGCGGAGGCACCAGAAGGGGACCAGGAAATCGGAGACCAGGCAAAACAAACCAGTGAAGATGAACGCGATGTGGAGAAAGCAGAGGTAGCTGAAGCAGAAACCAAGGATTAAAATGAAAAAAGTGATAACAAAGAAACGGAAGAAACAACAGCCGAAAATGAACCGCCTGATATTACAGATACTGAGATGTGCGATTGTGAAGGGTCATCAACTGTAGAATCGGACCTTGATACGGAAGTGACCGTTAAAAACGCGAAGAAGAGGAAAAGTAAAGTAAAAAATAAGAGCAAAGCTAAAAAGAACAAATGAAATGGAAAGAATATCAATTACTTTTTTTCATTTCCATCATGGTTTTTATAACCTCGTGGAATTGTAACGGAATGTGTGATGTTGATAAAATAAAAATTGTATTCAGTGTATTTCAGGATAGAAGATATGACATTGTAGCTTTACAGGAAACTCATTGGAAAGATAGTTTTATTGACAATTATAAACATTTATGGAATGGTGTTATATATTATGATAGTACAAATACGTCATCCAAAGGTGTAGCATTTTTAGTGAAGAATAATATTAAAACAAAAATAGAAAAGGTACATGGGTTTGATGGAAGGTATCTACATATCAAATACAAAGAAAATGACAATACATACGACCTTATAAATATATACTCTGCAAAAAAAGAAACGCATAGCCCTTTTGAAATTTTAAAAATGCAAATTATGTATTTTACCAAGTAAACTGAAATGGTCAATTGAGTAATTGATTTTTTACAGGTAAGTATGAAACTTTAAAGGTCTGTTCATTTGATTTGGCTCTCTGCCAAATTAGCTCGGCGACTCTCTAAAATTGCACATCACCTCTATCGCCATGGAATTTGGCTTACGTTTTTCACGAGAACTTTGTGCTTAATTCAACCACTACATTAAAGCGTATAAAAGGACGAAGTTTGAAGCTTGAATTCATCATAACGTTAAAATGCTGCCATGCCAAGGTTGGACCCTCCTACTCGAAATATCGTCATTGGCCGTCTCCAGGCCCGAGTATCCCAAAGTGAGATTGCACGAACTGAAAACGTAAACCAGAGCACAATTTCTCGGCTGTGGAACAGATTCCAGCAGACTGGCTCTACTAATGACCGACCGAGGAGTGGGCGACCTCGCATTACGACTCCTGGACAAGATCGCTACATCCGGGTCTTTCATCTACGGAATCGAACCGTTGCTGCAACAGGTACTGCAGTCGGAATACCTGGATTGAGAAGAATCAGCTCGCAGACAGTCCACAACCGACTTCGACAATATGGCATTAGATCCAGAAGACCGTATTTTGGAGCAGTTTTGACACCGTTACACAGACGAGAAAGAGTCCGATGGTGCAACAGATTGAGGGGCTGGACATTCCGCAACTGGCGTAGAATCTGGTTCAGCGATGAGTCCCGTTTTCTGCTACAGAAACGTGATGGAAGAATCCGTGTATACCGGCGCAGGAATGAACGTTTCTCTTCCTCGTGTGTCCAAGAAGTGGATAGCTTCGGTGGAGGTAGCGTCATGATGTGGGCGGCGATCTCTAATGACCGTATAACAGAACTGGTACGTGTCCCGGGCAATTTAACGGCTCAAAGGTACAGAGACGAAATTCTCCAACCTCACCTCATGCGCGTAATTGACCGACAGAGGGAGTTATTCCAACATGACAATGCTAGGCCTCACACAGCCCGCTTAACAATTGACTACCTTCAGCAGAACAACATTAATGTGCTACCATGGCCTTCCAAATCACCGGATTTGAATCCGATTGAACACTTATGGGAACAACTGGATAAACGTGTGCGCCTGCGCCAACCTCCGCCTCAGACCCTCGATCAGCTCCGTCAAATGTTACAACAGGAATGGCGAACAATTCCACGCAATAACGTAAGAACATTGATTGACTCTATGCCAAGGAGATGCAGAACTGTGTTGGCAGCTCGAGGTGGTCATACACGGTACTAACGTAAACGTGACAGGAAGTGTTCTTAACTGTGATGATCTGACTTTTTTTCCACCAATATCTAAGGTTTGGACTGTAATTTTTTTCAATTGAAACAATTCTAGTGAATATCTACATTTTTTATTGTAAAATCATAATCCAAAATACATCTACTAAAATCTTAAAAAATCCATTATGCGTTTCTTTTTTTGCAGAGTATATATGCGCCAAATGATGTAAAAGAAAGGGCATTGTTTCTTAAGAATATTATGGACGTAATGCCAAGTTCTACAAATTTACTTATTATGGGAGATTTTAATACTACTCTTGCAGACATAGATAGGTGTGGAAAAACTGCCCACAGGTATGATCAGAGTTACAAAGCGTTAACAGATATGATGAATAAATACCATGTAGTTGATGTTTGGAGAAAAAGAAATGAAAGGAAAAAAGTTTTTTCAAGAAAAGTTATTAGAGAAAATATGCTTGTACAAAGTAGAATTGACTTTATATTGATTATGAAAAGTCTATGTGGTTATGTTAGAAATATTTTTACGTGGAAACAACAATGAGTGATCACTCAATGATTGTTATGAATTTCAATACAGATGTTTCTGAAAGAGGTCCAGGTGTTTGGATACATAACAATTTACTTTTGAATGATGAATATTATATAAACAAAGTTCATGAATTAATTGAAAGAGAAAAACAATGCATCCTATTTGAACAATCAATTTTGGTCTGGTGGGATAATTTAAAGTACAAAATCAAAAAATTATCACAAAGTTATAGTCAGAATAGAGCAAGAGAAAGAAATAAGGAGTATTACAGAATTCAAAATAGTTTACAAAGATTATCAGAAAGAATTGCTAATGGTGAAAGTATACACGTTGAAAATTATGAAAAGCTTAAAACAGATCTTAGTGAATTTGAAAATGAAAAATGTAGAGGTGCTATTCTAAGATCTAAAGCGCAATGGGCCAATGAATCAGATAAGTGTACGAAATTTTTCTTGAATTTAGAAAAAAGTAAACAAGAATCAAATAGTATAAAAGAGTTAGTGGATGAGAATGGTGAAGTTACGGGAAATACATATTCCATTTTAAATCTGCAATATGATTTTTATTCTAAGCTGTATTCATGTGTAGAAATTGATTGTAATAGTAAAAACCAGTTATTATCATTAGTTAATACAAAGCTTGATGGAAATGATGCAGAGTTGTGTGATAAATATATTGATGTTAATGAAATAGAACAAGCCGTGAAGGAAATGGCCAGCAATAAGAGTCCTGGTCCTGATGGATTGACTGTTGAATTTTTTAGAAAGTTTTTACCTCATTTGAAAATCATATTGTATAAACTATTTTTAGAAATAGAAAGGCTAGAAACGTTGTCACATTCTATGAAGATGGGTAATATAACATTATTATATAAGAAGAAAGGTGATAAGAGGTTGTTAAAACATTGGCGACCAATTAGTCTTTTAAACGTTGATTACAAAATAATAGCAAGAATAATGTCAAATAGACTCAAACAGGTGTTACCAAATATTATTTCTAATGATCAAACATGTTGTATTGTTGGAAGAGATATTGCAGACACTTTAGTAAGCATAAGAGATATCATAGAAATGGTTGAAATAGATCAATTGGAAGGTTATATCGTAAAAATTGATCAAGAAAAAGCGTTTGACAGAGTTAGTCATGAATATCTATTAGATGTGTTACAGGTATATGGATTTGGAGATTATTTTAGAAAATGGATCAAGATATTTTATACAGATATCTATAGCAGTGTTAAAAGCAATGGCCATTTAACAAAATATTTCCCAGTTAGAAACTCTGTTAGACAAGGTTGTCCAATATCTGCATTACTATATGTGTTATGTTCAGAACCTTTGAATTGTGCAATTAAAAGTAACAAATTTATTAAAGGAATAGATATTCCTATGTGTGATAAAAATGCATTAGTTTTTCAGCATGCAGATGATACAACGATATCAGTATGTGATAAAAAGTCTAGTTTTGAAATATTGAATGTTTTTGAATTATATGGAAAAGCATCTGGTGCCAGAATCATATCAATGTACAAAAATCAGAAGTTATGTGTATAGGGACAGGGGAATTGTTACTAGAAGATAAAAAACTTATCAATATTACAGAAACAAATGTCATGAAGGTTCTTGGAGTTTATTTTGGAAAAAACAAATTGGAATGTGAAAATTTGAACTGGAGAAACAAAGTTCAAAATATAAATCAAATTCTTAATATGTGGAGACAAAGAGTGTTGACAATACACGGAAGAGTTAATGTTATCAATACTTTACTTGTGTCTAAATTATGGTATTCTTTGTCTGTAATTTCTATTCCATTTTGGGCTAGAGATGCAATTCAGAAAGAATGTATTAATTTTTTATGGAATTATGGTACACACTTAGTGTCATATAAGACAATTGTCGGAGAAAAAGAAAATGGTGGTTTAAATATAGATATTTACTTGAAAATGCTTTCTTTTCGATTAAAATTTTTAGCTAAGTATTTTTGCACAAGAAAGCATCTTGTATGGAAATACACTTTTTGTTATTTTTTATCTAAAATATGTGATATGAAAGGAGGAGTGGAAATGTTTTTTCTACAGTTGAATAAAAAAGATTTACAATGTTTACCTATGTTTTATACAGAAATGTTTAGTGCTTGGTATGCAGTGAAGGATAATATTGAGTATAATGAAAGTACAAATGATGTGTTTAATCACTGTTTGTTTTTTTAATCCCAAAATTGTCAGCCAAAACAAGACATTATTGTGGAAATATTTTATAAAAGCAGGGATCACACATATCAGAGACATTTCATATGAAGTGATACCTGGATTTTTACCTGCGTCTTTTATTGTAGAAATGATACATGAATGTGATAATGAAATTAGTACAAAGCGTATCAAAGATGATTATTCAACAATATTATCGATTATTCCAAAAGAATGGGAAAATGTTATTCAAAATAATGTTTATAAAAAAGAAGCTTGTCTACCAATTTTTTCACTTTGTGTCGAAAATACAAATTATGAATTTTCTTCATGCACTGTAAAAATATTTTACAAATTGCTGATTCAAAAAGTATTTATTCCTCCTAAGTCAAACCAATGTTGGTCAGAGAAATTTAAAATAAAATATACGAAGATGCTTGATAATAGGTGGAATGTACTAAAAGAAAGTGGAAAACCTCCAGATGTTGTGGAGCTTGATTTTAAAATTTTTCACAATGTAATCTTTACCTACGAAAAACTGTTTAAAATTGGTAAGATTGATTCAAACATATGTCCGCTTTGTTTGACAGAAAGTGAAGATTTATTACATATGTTTGTAAATTGCACAGAAATACAAGATTTTAGAAGCAATTTTATTATATATCATTTGGAAACATTGTTGAAAGATTGTGAAAATAGTGTATACAATGTTTTAGATTTTAATGAAATATTTATGACAGCTTTTCCAAATGCTTTGAAAAACGTTAACACTTTTTTTTTTTTTTTTTTTTTGTCATTATGTAGATTCACTATCTATAGAAAGAGACAATTATTGTTGCAAACTAATAAAAAAATAAATTTAACAAGTTTTTGCAAATATTTGCTCAGACATTATATTTATTACAATTATCATTATATGTGTATTGAGAAAAACAACAGGAAAATGTTTTTTACAAAGTTTTTGAAGAACAATCCGCTTTTGAAAGAAACAGATGGGATACTACTGTTTATCTTTTAACGTGTTTTTATTGAAGAAATTTAAACAATATTAGGATGTGATATTCAATGTGACATTCAATGTGATGACTGTTGTTGTATATATTGTATGTTGATCAATAAAAGATAAAAAAAAAAAAGAAAGAACGCCGAGAATTAACATTCTTAATGTTCTGGTTCGAATCCACCTGTTGACACACTTTTACTGTTTCAAAATTTCCCCCTGTATAAACACCATTTTAATTTATAGTTTTATTTTTTTTATTTATTCCTTTTTGTATACAAGCTTGCGTATTTTACTTTAATTTTCGTTTTTAATGCATGTTTGCTCTTGATATAAAGGACATTTATGAGAATTCAGATAATAAATTATCTGTAACTAAAAGGAATCAACCATAACTATACCTTAGTGCAAGCACACGTTGTTCGAGGACAACAATCATTCACTCTGTGTTACTCGATACAAGTGTCAGGGGAAAAAAATCATGTCGAGGGAAAATTGCTGCGTTTGCCTTTCAAGAACATCACTGGGAAATATTACTGTTGTGGAAGAGATACTGCAGAGTAGATACATTTCATTCCTTGGGGAAAATGTGTGCATTGGCGATATTGTATGCCAAAAAAAATCCATCCATCAAGTAAGGACCCTCATACAAAAGATGTATCTGTAAATACTGGGGGAAAGGGGGGGGGGGGGTTCAGATGAATACACAATTGATGAAAGTTATAATACCTGTTGCACAATTCCATCTATCTCTGCAAGTGTCACTCTTCCTGTTATTTCCGTTGGAAAACTAAGGTGATGAATATCATGATCATGTATCGCAAGGAATCAAATAATGACTGTGAAATGGTTTATCTATCTCTACAAGTTAGTGTATTGAGTAGAACTAAAGCGATTTCTCTATATAGTTTCATATACAATTCTTAAATTTCAATTGTTTAGCGATTCTCCAGTATGATAAACTCCAAGTCAGATAGCCACTTCTAATCAACTATCAATCACCGAGAGCGTGGCCACTAACTGGCATCTTTTAAAAAGTTTCAGGACTAAGATGTTTTTATTTTGTACACCAAACATAATGTCCATGCACAAATTTATTTCGTTGTGGATGTTTGCTTGTTTGTTTTAAGCTCCATCGAGAATTTTCCCCTCATAATGAGACGTCACCAATTGTAGTTGAAATACCACAAAGGAACACCTGTATGTAAATATATTGTTGACCTATAGGGAGGGTATTGGTTTCAGTCTTTACAAAAAGCTTATTAATTTCCGTTCCGGTTAATGACTTTAGGCGACGTGCGTGTAATTATTTGTTTCTCATATATCGCTATATCTGCAAGTAAAAATGCACCAAGTATAAATGTATACAAAATGTATTTATTTCATTGAAGTCAAGTTCAGTATTTATTCATTCTTTAAAACTGCGAAAATTTTGATTTATTCAATTTTGTGTTTTATTGATGATTAAAATGGAGCAATTTACGACATCAGACATGAGTAATAGTTTTGAAGTAGATTATTATCATTTATTTCTCAACATTTCAAAATAAAATATTAAAAACATTATTCATATATTAGAATCATTTTGCATTTATACGTCCCCCAGGAAAAAAAAAGAATAATGTCGGGAAAATCGAAGTGTGCAGGCCAGGCCTACAGTCTTGTAGAAACCGTAAAGAATGTTCACAACGCTGCCAGTTTTCGTGGAAAGTGCTTTTCCCGTTTCGTGTAAGGACCATTTCGTACTGTTCCGTGTAAGTGGTGCAGTAGCAATCTCCAAAGCCTCTACATGCAGTGAATCTTTAGAGACTTAAAACGTGACATTCCACCACTGGTAACCGTGACCATGTATTCCGAAAAGGCCTCACAATTTTGTCGAGGCCACCTATCAAATATCTAACACTACAACAAATGTTTCCACTGCATTCACAGTATGCTACGACATATTTCGGGTTCCAGGACGTTGAAGAAACAATTTAATTTAAACAATAGTTCATTATGTTGAAAACATAATTGGATAAGACAGTAGACATTGCCTATATAAGTCCTCTCCATACATATATACTAGTCAAAATTTCTAACGCCCCAGACGATATTTTTAAAAGCATTACTTTTAAACGCAATTATGTTGACTAAACTTTTATGTAAGATGAAGGAAAAATAAATAGATAAAACAATTTCATTTGATTCCATCAACATTTATTGCTATGCTTTATGAAAATTAAGTTCCGGTATAGGTACCCTGCAATTCAAAAATCTTTACATTCAGTTCCGAGCATGTCCCCCATTTGCACGAATGACAGCAAGACATCTGCTTCTCATAGAGTTCACATAATTGTGCAGAAATCTTTGAGGGAGGTTATTCCACGTGTTAACAAGATCCCTCTCCAGTACCGCCAAATTCTGCTGCTGGGGAAACTGTCTTATCCGTCTGTCTAGCTCGTCCCACACATGTTCAATAGGACTGAGATCCGGACTACATGGGGGCCAGCCGAGTAAACGGATGGTGTGTCCCTGTAGCATCTGTTGTGTAGTTCTGGCAGTGTGGGGAGTGGCGTTGTCCTCAATCAGCATCATTCCTCGATTGGCTCTGATGTGAGGAATTGCTTCCGGCTGAAGGATGTCGTTCTGATACCGAGCAGCATTCAGGTTTCCACGGATTGGAAGCATCCTGGTTTTCGTGTGTAACGACACACCGGCCCATACCATTATCGACCCACCACCAAACTGCCCTCGTTCCCTCACACAGGCGTCAGTGTACCGCTCACCCCTTCTTCGATACACTCGGCTTCGTCCGTCAGATCGCCGCAAGTTGAATCTGGACTCGTCCGTGAAGAGTACACGGCCCCAGTCTGCCCTTGTAAATCTGAGGTGGCTCCTTGCCCAAGCCAAACGGAGCTGTCTGTGCCTGTCCGACAAAACTAAGCCTACATATGGTCCCCTGGCACGCAGTCCACCCTCCCTTAATCTGTTGCGCACAGTTTGGTCACTCAGAGGTCTTCCGTGCGTTCCCATTGTTTGTCTCGCCGTTGTGCGTGCTGTGCGGTGTCTGTTCCTAAGATGCGCAACCCTAATGTAGTTGTCCTGTTGGCGTGTCGTCACTCGACGTTTCGGTCTTCGGGGTAGGTCATCTGTACTTCCGGTTCGATTAAATTTCTGGACGAGCCTTAGTATGGTTTTATGGTCTCGGTTGAAACTTCTAGCAACCTGAAAAAGTTTTAATAAATCTATTTAGCTTTTTCATTATTTTTTAAATGTTGGAAGAAAACAAAATGAACAAAGCGAAAAGAAACACACCTCCCGTGAACTGCGCCCGGCTTGGACCATGCCAACTGCTCTTACGCGTTCTTGTGTAGACATGCGCCGCATTTTCTCCCAAACTTTATCTGTTTTTTAAGATGATCTTGAGACAGAGAACACGTGGAAAAAATCGTTTTGAAAAACACACCCGTAAACCATGTCGAACTCGTACTTCACGCTTTTCAACAAAAGCGGTCACGGCCGAATAATTTCTCATTGAACTCGATTTTTTTCAATCGCAGATATGAAAGGGTATGTACAGCAGACGATGTTTTTAAGGACATTAATATTAACATAACGGTTTCTTCAATTTTCAACAAATAAAAGTGAGGCGTTAGAAATTTTGACAAGTATACATAGTCAAGGTCATACATATACAGAGTTCTTTGATTACATATTTGTATAATTGCAGATGAATAGTGACAATGAAACATTATAATAATATTGGATTAAATAAAATATTTGGTAACAGCAATATAAAATAGATTAATGATATGTTTCAAATTATATAATAATTTACAACTTAATGTATGGCTGACACGAGTAAATTAGATATAGATATAGATATCAAGAGTTATTAAGAAAAAAAGAAAGAAATAAAGAAAAGGAAAAGAAAAGAAGCAAATAAACAGGTTGGTTCTATGGTCTGAGAATGAAATAAATCTACTTGTAGACAAGATAAATTCGTGTACAATTATACGTTGACGTAATAGAGCTTTCTACCAATGCATTCACCAAATTTCAATTCAGCAGAAAATAAAAATTGGGGAAACCATAAACAATCAAACGGAACTACTATTCATCTGTGGGCAAACTAAATTTGAAATTGGGTCAGCTAGTATTTCCAGAGGTTTGTGACCTTTAACAGTGGCTTTTTAATGTATTTTCTTTTTTAAAAACTATTATAAATATGTTTTAGACAGAAAGAGACATATATACGCTGAAACATGCTATTTATAAACAGTATATCAATCATAAGCTAACACAATGAAGAATCATTTGATTGAAAGAGAGATACTGAAAGTGCACTTATTCCAAAGATATATGCTCCAATGTTCATTCCATACACCATGCTTTATTTACCGCTTTAAAGATAACATTGTGTATATGCATGATGTGTTTAAATACACCTCATTGAAGAACGAGGAAGTTAGTAACCTAACAAAATGTGTGCGGGATTTTCGTCTCCGTTGTTTGGATATGGAATTTTTTCATTAATTTGCCTCATTCTACCTCACTGCTTTGGTAAGTAATATCAATAATATGTACGTGAAATATCTGACAGTTAATATTTACAGTTATATATATATATATATATATGTGTGTGTGTGTGTGTGTGTGTGTGTGTGTGTGTGTGTGTGTGTGTGTGTGTGTGTGTGATATAAAAAAAATGTATGTATGGGTGCATATGTGCATGTATGTTTACAAATCGTGGAGTATGCTTACAATGTAGAATCCGGAACCGTGTCCCGGTATATAACAAAACGGAATTAGAAATTCAGTGGAACTCACCATTGCATCGCAGATAGTCAGACTTCAATTGCAGGAACCTAACTCGAGCATCTTTTTAAATATATGCGCATACTTATGTTATTAGCATACCCATGCTAATGATTTCTGACGTTATTTATCGTAACGTCTGAATCTTTTAAAAGTATTGATATTTCAATGTATATTAAGTGTTTAGAATTAAACATGAATAATCTAACCTTTATTTTATTCTAGTCTTTGACTGGTCAGATTCAAACTGAGCGACGCTGGTTATTTTTGTATAGCCTGGTTTAGTATGGGGTCCCACCACTTTGACAACAAGCTGCCCATTAATTTACATTGCAGCACTGTTTTGGGCCTTCAGTGGAATATATAGTCAACCTGTGTAATAAGATACTTCTACTGAGGCTGGTTTAGCACAAGTGGATGAGATATATATTTTTTTTAAATCGTTCCCACGAAATAAAATTACCTCGCACAAATTGATTTCGTTCCTACGAAGTTAACATCGTTCGCATGAAATAAAATTCGTTCCTACGAAATAAAAAGTAATTCCCATGAAATTATTTTCGATCACACGAAACAAAAATTTGTTCCCACGAAATAAAATTCGTTCTTACGATATCAAGATTTGTTCCCACGAAATAAATTTCGTTCCCACGAATAATCTTTCCAAAATTCAACATACAGATTATATCGTGTGGGTGTCGGTACAAAAAGTGTTTGAAAAATCGTCTCTCAATATTTACTCCTCTTATACCCCGTGGGGATCCTGGTTGTCAGAATAGATCCTCAGTACCCCTTGCATGTCATAAGAGGCGACTAAATGGGGCGGTTTTTCGGATGAAACCGGAAAAACCTATGTCCCGTGTCACAGCAGGTGTGGCACGTGACAGATCCATCCCTGCTCAAAGGCCATAAGCGCCGAGAAAAAGTCTAAATTTGCAGCCCTTCACCGGCAATAGTGACGTCTCCACATGAGAGAAAGATTCTCGAGCGGGACGTTGAACAATATTTAATCAATCAATCAATACTCCTGTTATTAACTTCGCAATGCTAATAATTATTAGCATTGCACTGCCAATAACAGGAGTATATATATAGAGACGATGATTTGAAAATTATGTATATAAAGACTGTCATTTTAATTTGTTTAACCAGTATTTACACGGATGACTCGCAAGTATCAAGGGCTACATTAGAAGTCCATGCATACAATACATTTTTGCAAATTATTTGTACACCATGATAATCATCCCATGTTCTTTTACGGAATAAATGGCATCGATTGTAAGAGAAATTATTTACGCAAAGCATAATATTTTGACCGTTATCCCGTAATAAGATATTGTACAAATATTAAAAACCGTCTGATATTTACGGAGTAAATGGCATCGATTGCAAACGAAAGTAGTAACATCAGTTACCGCTAGATGGCATGACCAATAATGAAGTGAAAATTGTGATATAAACAAACCAGTTATATAGATCTTGTCGCGAATTTCACTGGCAAGTTTTCAACTGGGATTGTAAACATAAACTTTGCTGACACTACCAAGTGCATTCGTTGAGCATTTACGTAAGTAAAAATAATAAAAAATAGATAAACAATATTTTTATGTAGACATTCCTTAAATATTCTTTACTTGCCAGTGAATTCATAATGATAAAAAATAAATAATAATTTAAAAAAAAAAACAAAAAAAAAAACAAAACAAAAAAAACAAACCCACATTCTAAATTTTCACACTTCGTACATATGCCACTAACTAGCGAGAATCTTCTTCATAATTCGTAAACTGATCAGTCCTTAACCCGTATTGTTTGACTGTTACTGCTTTATTGAAAAACGCTCGACCTATAGTCCTACAAAAAGTCGGTCAGCTATATTCTGTTTCAAGAAAACGGCAAAACAATCCAAGCATATCCTCATCAGTTATCAAGTATAACATTATTACTTGTGTAATTATTATCATTATTTTAGGTATGCAATTGATATAGGACTTAATGTGTTAAAGGTTATTGAGAGATAGTCAGTATACTGGTTTAGGTCATTGCGTAGTTGGGGGAAAGTGTGTGTGTGTGTGTGTGTGTGCGATTTAATGTGGTTTTCATAGAGCATCACAAAGAATTTCAGTGGATTTCTGCATCTCTTGGTACAGGATATTATGGCAAGAACTGCTCAATGACTTTACAGCTATTTTGTAAAATCAGACTTTACCTTAACTGATGTTAAGGATGCTATTCTGTTTCGTTACATTTGTAAGAAATATGCAGCCGTGGAACAGGATTCTAACATACATTTGGATCCTCATGGGGATCTGGGTTGTTAGAATAAATCCTCAGTACCCCTTGCTTGTCGTAAGAGGCGACTAAATGGGGCAGTCCCTCGGATGAGACCGTAAAAACCGTGGTACCTTAACTCAGTACATGTGGCACGATAAAGATCCATCCCTGCTCAAAGGTCATAAGCACCGAAAATAGGCTTAAATTTTGCAACCCTTCACCAGCAATAGTGACGTCTCTATATGAATGAAAAATTCTCGAGCGGAACGTTAAATAATACTTAATCAGTCGATCAATCAATCATACCTTTGACACTGCAGAACACTGTCCAGAATATTACATGTTCTCGTGAAGTGTGCATAATTCATGTAAGTTATAGGGGAAGTTGTCACGTATCAGAACAGCATAATTCTATAAATGGTATAACAACACTTATAGACAATGATGCAGATAAATCAACTGTTCCATCTGATTTTCAAGACTCACAGTGTTATTTTACTGATGGTGAATCATTTCAAGAGTCCGACCACCTAGAATCATTGGTCGTCTCCGATCATGAAAAACAATGAAATGATGACATCACATGTATACTGATCAAATATTTGTCCCGCTATTATTGTTATCATACCAATTCTACTAATAACCAGTGGGTTTACATTTAGAATGAGTTTAATAAATTGATTTCTGCTTTTTTGTGTACAAAGGAAGTTATTGAAGGGTATCAAAGCTTAAAAGTGAAATATTTCAAATCTAGATATGGTCACTAGAGAAAGGATTTAAAGAAGACATGACATTTTGACCTGTATTCTGTAATAAAGGTTACAAATACTGGACACCGTCGACATTTTTCGGAATAAATGACATTGATTGTAAGAGGAAGGAGTTATACAAAGCATAATATTATGACCTTTATTCTGTAATAAATCTGATTACCAATATCAAAAACGTCTGATATTTTACGGAATAAATGGCATAAATTGTAAGAGAAAGGATTTATATTGAGAATAAGGTAATTTCTAAAAATATCCTTAAAATGCCTAAATGGGTGGAATAAATAGTTTAAATCAGTTTATGCCATAAACGCTAATAACGTCGAAAATTATTAGCATCGCGATTACTGATTGTTATCAAAACTAATCTCCATGATAGTAGACGTGGTCTTTTTAAAAGCGAAAGTAAAGTCACGTTGTATTTTTTTTTTTTATAATTATGTAACTTGAAACTGTATATAGCTTGTTGATAGTAAATGATGAAGCCCAGATGACTCAATATTCAATTATGATGATCACAATTCATTCATTTTCATTTACTGAATTATAGAAAAAATAACTGTAATAGATAAAAATAAAATAATGAAAACACAATCATAAACAACAATACAAGTACACATGTGTAAAAAAAGTAGTTGTTCAAATCTATATTCATAAAGT
>JAMZEH010000137.1:20000-33835 GCA_024699665.1 Ostrea denselamellosa | reverse complement strand
CTTTCGCTGAAAGAAAAGAAAAATTGATTAAAAAAGCTCTGATTATATATATATATATATAATGCACTAATAGCCAACACAATTCAACATCCCAAGTGTGGGATTTAAAGGTAGATACGAGGTCGAATAGGCACCATTATATTAAACACTAAGAATGACCAAGGGCACGGAAAGATATGAAATTATCAAATTTTCCGGACAACCTCTCCTTTCTTCAGAAAGATATATTTTTAGAAAGAAAGGAAGGCTAAATGAGATGCAAACTAACATTATAAGTAAAGAACAAAGACTTTAAGAAAACGTCTGGATTTTAAGTATTATATGAAGCTATTGAAAAAAGGTCTGTTCTGACCAGTCAATATTGAACTGAGCTAATTAAACCTTACGTAAAATTGAGATCTCCTAAAGATCCACGATTTTTACTTCTAAATGTTTAGCGTTTGGCGAAGGGGTGATCACGACCTATTTGCATGATTTAGGTTTGATGCGGCCATTGCATGAGCGGTGCCTCAAACTCATAAACTCCCTGTTATAAAGCGAACACTATACCATTCAGCGACCGGCTAAGAGGCATATATATATATATATATATATATATATATATATATATATATATATATGCCTTGGGATGGAGTGGAGGCGAAAAATATCATTATAGTTTTGATACAGAGTGGTCTTTCCCGTCACAAGGTCAGTGAGATGTTGAAAATTCCAAAATCAACAGTTATCGATGTAGCACGAAAGTGTTTTGCCACAGGATCAGTGGAAAACAAACCAAGAAGTGGGCGACCAGCGAAAATGAAAGACAGGGATTATCGTTGTTTAGAGAGGCTTGTGAAAACGCATCGTCGGGAGTCTTTGGGTGATATTACATCAAAATTTAATGAAGGCAGGACTGAAAGTGAAACTGTAAGTAAGCGGACTATTCAGCGTCATTTGCATAATCATGAATATAGAAGATGTGCAAGTAAGAAGAAACTTGTAGCGAAGGAGGTTAACCGACGAAAGAGACTTGCATGGTGCAGAGAGAAAAGGTGGTGGACAGTTCAGAATAACTGGAATAAAGTTATATTCTCTGACGAGAGCAAGATCATTACTAGACATGACCAGCGGGTTCATATTTGGCGCAAGAGAAACGAAGGTTGGAGACCCGATCTTGTTCAACCCCGGACATTACGAACCAGGTATGAAGTAATGATATGGGGGTGTATCTCTTGGAATGGTGTTGGGACAATTACACCGGTAAATGGTAACATTAATGCAGAAAAATATCAGGACATTCTGGAAGAGAACCTGTGGCCAGTGATTGCTCGACATTTTCCTAGGGGTGGGTATTTCTACCAGGACGACAATGCACCCATTCACCGAGCAAGGTCTATTCAAGAATACATTGCCCGGAATGGAATAAACTGCTTAAGCTGGCCCGCCCAGTCGCCAGATATTAACATTATTGAAAACCTTTGGCTACTGATAAAAAGAAAGCTCCAGACACGCATTTCCTTTATTAAATCTAAAGACGATCTCGTGGAGGAAATTCGGGGCATTTGGACAAGCATCCGACCTGACTATGTTCAGAACCTCTACAAGTCCATATCAAACCGAATTTTGAATGTAATCAGGCTCAAGGGACATCTTACGAAGTATTAAGAAGTAAGTTTAACATAGTTTGAAATTTGACACTGTCGTTTTCAAACGTAAACAAACCGCCATGTTGACCGAATACTTATGGCACGTGTCTATATATATATATATATATATATATATATATATATATATATTAATGACTTCTTGTCTTGTACAGAAGTTTTATTGCGAGGGTCAATTACGAATGTAAAGATATACATACAAAACATGAAGCTCGTTTGCGCTCCATGAAAAATATGCGGGCGTGAAGTGTTGCTGTTAATTGTTGTTTAATACAATGTACTTGATTGACAACTTTAACCTTAACTAGATGCTGGACGTCCTATTTTTTGAATGACGCTTGTCAATATAGTAGAATAGAAAGATAGCCCAACATTTTATTTGCCATTACATTGTATGTTAGAGAAGCGAAGGTCTGCAAATTTCATTTTTAGTATAGTTAGACTGTAACATTTGTGATATTAAGCACTCTTTAGCATTCTAAAAAAATAGATTTGGACTGGGGACTGATTAGACTAACAAGCCGATATTAGACAGTTTACAATCTCGTGTGTGAACTCAGCTCGGTGATAAACCAGCACCGGGAACCGTTGTTTTTTTTTCTGTGAACGTTCGTAAGACCTACTGTAAACTAACACTTTTTTCATTAATTTATTAGTCTATAAACAAATGCAAATACATTCTTGAATCTTTGCATTCTTTGTAATTGCTTTCTACGGGATTATTCAGGGTTTATTCTGATTCATAGCAGCCCGTCGGGAATCAAGAATATACACTTTTCAAGATTTCTGATAGTTTATTTCGTTTATTCAATTTTATAGTCGGCAGAAATCGTCCTTATTGGCCACAGGTTTTATTGCCTTTCCGAATGTTTAGATTTTTGATTATATGCAAAAGTATGAGTTGATTAGATTTGCTGAACACTTTGGGTTAGGGAAATGGTAAATGAAAAAAAAGAATGTAACGAACAGTGATAATATTATCAATCTTATATGGAATCCAAACCAGGGAATCGGGCATACACGGATCTCTGGATATACCAGAGGTGGGAATAAGGTACCTAGAAGGCGCAATTATTCCCTGTCAACCGATTACACTAGCCATGAGCCCTATATTTTGATGAAGTAAACATAATAATCCTTAGTCAGAGTTTGTGTGGAAAGAGCGACCTAAGAATTCGTATGAAACATGTCAGTCAGGGTGAAAATGCTAAGATAATGAACAGTACTCAATCACGTTTCATCAAATAAAACATTTCTTTGGCAAACTATATAGATAGTTATAACAACCACAGTATTAGCGAAATGTTGACTTTAAACCAGGCTGTTGAAACCCCTGAAAGAGCACCTTGTTTTTCAGTAGCCTGGCTCGATTAAAAACAATGAGTGGAGAACAATCTCTTGCGTATTGAATCAGTTGAGAGATACGCACATCATACATAGATTTCCAACAATTTTGACTTGAGCATTACTGTCGAAATGCGCATGTGATGCATCAACATTGCTACCGTTTATGTTTTCGTACGACAATGAAATATTGCTACAGAAAATGGAAAGTTGACGATGGAGAGGCTGACATCATCCCGTTTGTTATAAAAGTGAGTTGTTAGTTTGCCGTTAACATCTATGTGAAATAAAATATCCAAGTGCGAAGTATATCTGGAGAACTCTGTTGTTTCTTTTATTTTGAGTTTGTTGGGATATATCGAATCGACGTAGGACATATGAATGAAAATGATAATTGTTAATAGATAAAACATCGTAGGGGCCTCCATGCCCGAGTGGTTAGAGTATTAAGCTCAAAATCACAAGGCCTCTCACCTGTAGTCGGCGCGGGTTCGATTCTCGCTCGCACCGATATATGCGAGAAAGTTTGCCAGTTTACTTTCGGAAGGTCGGTGGTCTCTTCCCGGGTACATTGTATCTGGGCTCTCCCATCCATCTACGAAACCTGGACGCCACCAGATAGCTGAAAAATTGTTAAGTGTGGCGGAAAACAAAGAAATAATCAATAAAACATCGTCAATATATGTAATTGTCGAGATGGAGGCTACAAGAAGATATTTTACTTCTCATGTAAAAGCTTTTGAATAAATTTTGATTCATAATAATATATATGACGAACATCGACCGATTTGAAAAGTCCTGTACGAAATACAAACTACATATCTTGACAAACACGGATCCCTGGATATATCAGATGTGAAATATGAGACCTAGGAATAGTAAACATCCCCTTTCGATCGGCCATACCAGCTGTTAACCCTATATCTTGATCAGGTAAACGAAGTAGTCTGTAGTCAAAATCAATGTGTAAAGAACAGTCCAAGAGTTTGTATGAAACACGTTAGACAGCATTTGACCCATTGAGAGGTATTTGCAAATAATTTATAACGACCATGTGATTTGCGAAATGAGAATACTGCAAACCATGTCACATCAACTTGTTTTTCAGTTGTTTGTCTCGACTTAAAACCTCATCATACGCAGCACAAGTTCTTCCGAATCAAATCAGTTGAGAGACAAAAAACATATGTAGATGATAATTGAATATTGCTGCATAAATTTGTCTATATACATATATACATAGAATTCATATGAAATCAGATTCATTTCTAGTATATTCATAGGTCCGTGTTTGCCCGACCCTTAATTGTGTATTTCTTATAGGCGTTGTGAGATTGATCACTGTTCATTACATTCATTTTCCCCTAACCCAATGTGTTTAGCTAATGAAATCAACACATCGTTTCGTTATCTACACCTTTTAGAAGTTTTCTGTTCAAGGCATTTCATTGTGGTTTGGAAACTGTAATTGTCACCATCGATTGTGAAGATGATGATTTATACCCACTCTGTGTTATTACCAGAGCAATGACCAGAAGAAAGGAAATCGAGGCTGGCCAGTGGGCCCCTTAATACGGCTGGTTTATCTCATGTAATTGACCTCAGTGGCACTTCTCCGTTTGGCTACAATAGCAGATCACATGAAAACAGACAACCACATGACAATGAATATCCAATGACGCAGAGCAAAGACACCCTCAGCAGAGAGCAATAAAGAGCAAAGTACGACTGATGTCAGGACAATGACATCCAATCGAGCAAGAGAACTCTTCCAATAGAAAAGGCCGCCAAAGTCATAAAGTGAAATTATACCAGACGGGATTTTTATACGAAAATTCGGAGAACAAGATGACACCCTGATGAGATATTGCGTGTCGTTCACCAGATGCTGGTCTCAAAGATATATCGTAGTGATATAAAAAGTTTAGTTCAAAACCATTGGCAGATTATGAAGGTGTCAATATACCTTGTTACAACATTGTTAGTCATTTGCAAGTTTGCAAGTCCAAATAAATTGGGAAAGAGTGAATCTGAAGTTTGGAAGTGGAGTCATATTTGTCTGATGTTAGATAAACCAGGTCAGAAAAATCCATCTGTCCCTCTCCAACCCATATCAGCGTTTGAAGAAACCTTAAATCGGTTATTGGTGGGTTGTATAGGACCTTTGCCTAGTTCTAGGTCAGGTAACCAGTATTTACTTACTATTCCATGTATATGAATTGCAACAATTACAGGTGTGTCGGGTTAGGTATAGGGACGTTTTTATTTATAGTGTCAACATTGCCCATAATTCTATGTTAAAGAGTGGTCAGGTGTGACACATTGCTATTGAACCATGCCAGGGTGCGCTGCCATGGAATGAGACACGATTTTCCAAGCAGCACGGTTGAAACTGTTTTGGTAGTTTTATTGCATTATTTCATAAATCGGGCATGGGAAACAGACCGCGGTGAGTAAGACATTACGTTATATTAAGTAATGATATACATAGTGCAACATACTATTTTCTATATGAATCTATAAATGCAATCACTTAACTACACAGCTTCTTTATTCCGCTACTTTATTTCTTTCTGTGCGTTATTTGTAAAACGATTCAAATGTCTTGAACGAACGCGAATTTCCGGGAGTTTACCGTCATATCGGTTTTGTTATTGCTTACATGTTACATTGCAATTCAACGTTAAATGCTATAGACCGACTCTTCTTATTTTCTAATTAAATTTTATAGTCTCATATTCATGTTGACTATACACAGATGTTGCCAACAAATATTATTCTATTAGTTCAAAAATTGTAGCATTGAGGGATACCACCCCTAATAATGTCTGACTTTCGACGATACTACAAACCCTTATAACATCAACTTCTTTGTCAGTAGTCTGCCTCGATTTAAAAACTGATCATATGCAGCTGTTGTGTATGAAAAGGTTAAGATAACAAACAGTATTCAATCTAGTAATTCCTATAGGAAATACAAATCAGAGGGATAGGCCAACACGGATCCCTGGTCATACCAGAAGTGGGATCAGGTGCCTAGAAGGAGTAAGCATCCCCAGTCAATCGGTCACACTCGCAGTAAACCCTATATTCCGATCAGGTAAACGGAGTAATTTGTAGTCAGAATCAGTGTGCCAAGGACGGCCTAACAATTGATATGAAACACATTAAGCAGCATTTGACTTAATGGTAAGTTGTACTGGCAAACTAGATCGTTATAACGACCATAAAATTTGCGAAATGCTGACTTTAGACGATACTGTACAAACTCCTGTAGCATCAACTTCTTTATCAGTATTTAAAAACTGATCATAAGCAGAACAACCTCTTGCGTAGCGAATCAGTTGGAAAACATAAACAATATATGCTGGTGATGATGGATTATTGCCACATAAATAATGGAAGTTGACGATGGAGAAATTGAAACCATCCCGTTTGTCATAAAGTTGAGTTGTTACTTTGTCGCCGGCATATATTTTCAGTAAAATATCTAAGTACGAAGCAGAAGTGGAAGACTCCGCGGTGTCGTTTATTTCAAGCTCACTGGGAGATATCGAATCGCCATATTAATGAAAATGATCATTGTTAATTGACAAAACGCCTTCGATAATGTCAAATTGAAGGCCACAGAAAGAGATGTTTTTCTTGAATGAATTCTGATTCGTAAGAATATAAAAATAGGTCAGCTAAGACAGGAGCAGAATTCGTGCCTATGGGAATTCTAACAGACTGTTGGAAGACCTGATCACGAAATACTACGAAACTATTGTCAATGAGGAACACTGTCATCTTTTTAATATAAACTTCAGAGTATTTGTGCATGGGGTCAGAATGGTGTTTAACATTTTTGGGATGACCAATCACTAAATATGAATATTTCCTTTTAACATTTTGGTTTACGAAACAACTGTCTATGATCTCAACAAGTTTAGTCTTTATTTATGGTGAGATATGGTCGTGTAAAGAGTTGTAAAATCATACGTTTTAATGTTGTGACTTAGAGTCGTTTTGTGATCCTATAAGAATTCTGAGATTGAGTACTGTTTATTACCTTAGTCTTCTCATTTATGTTCTACTTTCATTTCTGTGAGAATTTCTCAGTCCGTAAAATGTACTATATTCATAAAAAAGTATGCATATTGTTACGATTTTCTGCGCATTCATGAGGAAATGGCTATCTCTATAATTGGTAGCTATACCAAAGACAAAAACAAGGGAAATATAAATATTGCCAACTATGATGGTCACTGTTATAAAATATATATATATATATCTCGAATATTCAAGAATTAAGTCATGTGTTTGTCTTATATCAAGCATACTTTCAGTGGGACAGTCTGAGTAAAAGTCTTCTGTCGTATTGTTTATCGATATTACTTCAAGTCTTTTCAGAATTTTTTAGATGTCAAAGTGATACAAGATAATTTGATCTACTATCGCTTTTCAAGGGCTAGGGGCAACTGGACAAATTTTACCTCTGATGTGGCGAGCGGTAAAAACATATATAACCGCAGACAGAGTGTAAAATGCAAAAGACATGGTCAGGAACAAAACAATTTTGGAATGTACCACCTTATCAAGCTGTAAAAAATATTGAAAGCACTTTATGGATGAAAAAATGCATACTTTCCTCTTCACCAATGAAAAAAGATGCACCCATGTTTGGATCGGTAGCTGGAACATGATCTTCCTGGAATAAACAAAACAACTATATATGTACTAATGAATCAAATAAAGAAGTATCTTAAATTTCATATTGGCAGAAAATTCCTAAAACCGGGTTTCCCAGAATTCCCAAAATTGATTCTTATTGAATACGAATGGTTGTATTGCATTCTTCCATTTCTTTTAAATATTCAGACGATATTTAAAGATTTTACGTTTGATCCGATGAATCTGACAAACATAAATATATCAATGAAATAAATGGCTGATTTACCATGTACTGAAAAAATGTGTATGGACTTGATTATATCCAAAATTAAACCTATATGACATTACTTTCCCAAACACATACAAAGTACCAAATGTTTTCTTGGATATCCAAATACACTACTGGTCAGATCAGAAAACAAATGAAAATAAATATTTGTTTGATTATTTTGAGTGGTATGAGTTAGTCAATAGCATGAAACTGCACGCCATTTGTTACCTTCACCTTTTCATTAAAGAAATGAAGAAAGTTAAAGAAAAATCGTTCGGGGATTAGTAATATCACACTAAATCGATACTCACTAATTCCACGTATTCCTCATCTGTAAATATAACATGTTTTATAGGGATATAACATGTAGGATATATATATATATATATATATATATATATATATATATATATATAATCTCCCTTGGTTTGTGGCTGGAAAACGAGGGGATAGAAAATACACAACTCGTTGGACAATAATCTCATCCAGCCACAAACCATGATATATTCTTTTAATCATATATCTAATTATAACGAACTGTTTAATTCACAATTCAAAATTTCCCTTTGGTTACCTCAAGCCGAACTACAATCGTAATGTCAACATTACGCCGCCACAAATAGATCGTTCAGAAAATATAAAAGAAGATAAATATTGATAGTCACAATATTTAATTGATGAAATAGCGATTTAATATGAGATAAGAATTATAGTTTAGAACGATTTACATTTTAATCATATGATTATTCATGAAAAATATCAGTCATCAGAATCGGTGCCATAGATGACGTGATGTTCTTTTTTTTTTTATCTATTTTTATTTCCACATGTGTGGGACGATAAATATTCCACCATATACATCGTCATTCAGGAAATCTTGTATGCCTCCTGCTACATTGACTGTCGTTGAACTTTCTCAATTAGAGGTGGTTTCTACTGTGTCTTTGTAGAATTTATAGAGTGGAAAAGCGGTAAAAATCGGATTACTTTGTTGCACTAATGCGTTCGCTAACATAGGTGCACTGGCATTTGGGTTTTCGGATCTATTGTCCGTGGACGGTCAGGTGGTATCTTAAGGTGTCTCCTGCCTGACCCATGTAATTATCACTGCATTCAGGCGCAGGTATTTGCATAGATAAGATTGAAACAAACACATGTCATTGGCATTTTTACTTCCGTTTTAAAAAAGAAATTCGGATACATGTGTTATGCACGGGTACGTGACACATCCTGGTTTGTTGCATTTAGTGATGACGGGTGTTATTTGATAGAACTGGTAAAACAGGCTCTGGTGAGATCTGATTTTAGTGAATGACTTTTTGGTTTGCTTTTAATGATTTGGGAATTTTCCAAAACCTTTTTCATGTCTGAATCGCTTTCTAAGATTGGAGTTTCTGTTTGATTATTTGAAAACCGTCCGGATTTTTAAGGTTTTGTGTTGAAACATAAATTGTATAACACAATTCACAGACTTATTTTTCACCGTAAGGAAGTCCTTTCTTTCATGTGATTTTGCTTTTTTTAAAAAACTCTTTTTTCAGTTAATTCCCTAGGATAATGTCTTTCTAAGAGTAATTGTTTTTAATTCCGCGAAACGAATGTCCACTATTTCTATGTCCGATATTATCATCCAAAGACATCTTGCTGACTTATATAGTGTTATGTTTTTTGCCATTATCATAACGTCAAGAAATGCTAATTTACTTGTATCCGATACCATTGTAAAATTTAATTTGGAGCTCAGAATGTCATGAATATTGAAAACAAGATTTTGATTGATCTTCACATATGTTCCATGTAATAAAACAGTCGTCTAAATAGCGTCTCCATGATGTTCTAATAAATGGTTCCAAATTTTACCTGATTTTTTCCTTATCAATTGAGTGCATTTTCTCGTCTGAAAACCATAGAACGGGTGTTGCATAAGTCGGCGCAACTTCAGTTCCCATAAACTATAGCATTAAAATACACAAAATTGTTTTCAAGAACTAAATGTTGACTTTTTAATATAAATTTAAAAGATTAGGAAATTTATCTATCCAATATTCTATGGTGATTAATCCTAGGTCATATGGAATGTTAGAGTAGAGGTCAGTCACATCAAATGAAACTAAAATTGATTCTGAGTCGACTTTCTCGGGATTTCTCGTTTAGAAATCTATTGTATCTCTTATGTAACTTTGAACTTCATTAGCATATAGTTTTTAGTAATATATCTAATAGATAACTAATTCTGTGAGTTTCTCATGTTGGTCCCGCAACTATGGGTCTGATTTTGAGGTCTGTTGGACTAAAGCTGAAAACAAATGTTATCTTCCTCTACTGAATTATCTGTATGCAGCATATTATGACAGGCATATCGATGTATTCACTGTTTCAGTAACATTGTAATTGTAATGCTCAAAATGTGGACGAACATTATTTCTTTCTGACACTTCACACACACACACACACACACACACACACACACACACACACACATATATATATATATATATATATATATATATATATATATATATACGATTGAAAAAGACAATGAAATGCAGAGCATGAACTCAGGAATGAAACAGACGATGACAGAAAATATTAAGGAAACATTTGTCAAGTTATTCGAGACCCTGTGTACAGTCAGAAAAGGACAGATTCTCGAGAATAAGGGTCGACACCACACAGGGTCACACAGCATATTTACCACCATTATGAAACAGAGTCAGTGGCGGGTAAAACCCTCTCAGTTGGCTATACAAGCTCGGATTCGGCGTGGCATACTCCTCATGAGACGTCCCAGGTCGTTTTGGTTATTCCATTCCTGTTGCAGTGCTGCAGCAAGTTCTTGGACCTTGGCAGGAGGCTTTTGATTTTGGCGTAGCCGCTTTCTAAGCATGTCTCAGACATGCGCGATAGGGGAAAGGTCCGGGCTGAGTGCGGGTAATGGTAATGTGGTGATATTCTGCTGTTGGTGATAATCTGTAACGATCCTGGTCATCCTCAAAACTGAAACGCGGCCATAACGCGACGTGCAAACGACACAACATGGGGTTCCAAGGTAATGTCCCGCCATGTGACACGTCCAGCAACAACATGCAAGTCTGTTTTGCCGGCAACAATGATGTCTCCCCAGACCATTAGAGATCCACCCCCAAACCAATCCTGACTAATAACGTTAAAGTAATGGGAACATTCGTTACGTCGACGCCAAACCTCCTGCGTCTGTCCAGAAAGTCCACAGTAAAATTCGACTGAGAACATTATGTTGTTCCATCAGCGATTATCCCAGCGTTGATGGTGACGATACCGTTGGAGTCGGGCCCTAATGTTGACGATCCATAAAACAGGGAATGACACGACGACGTCGAGCGTGTAAGTGAAATATGTGCAGTCCATTCCTGATGGTCTGGTCACTCACTACCAAGCCAGTATCCCTTATCTGATTCGTTGTTACCAGACGATTTCCCAAAGCGATAGTAGGGATGAATTTGTCCTGAACCTGCGTTGTTGCCCTTAGTCGACTGGATCGTTGTCTATCCTAAACAGACCTGTAGCACGATGTCTGGACCATAATTTGCTGATAACAGACTGGGAAACATTCATTGCCCGTGCCACAGCGACCTATCCCGTATCAACCTGTAGCATGGGCAAAGGCACGTGACCTCTCATCCTGTGTTAGAAGGAGCATAGTCTCTGTATAATTAACGACTTCAACAACTGATAACATGATGCTTTCTCTTCAAAATCTTCCTTTAGAGTGGCTCTAACCTTCCAATTCAGAGACATGCGAATTTGTGGCACAACACCCTTAATGATCAGTAGCATCCCGTGCAGATCGTGAGCGTGTGCTTGATGTCTTTGGGTGATGGATTTCTTTGGAAATGCTTCCTCGTTAAGAAACTATACAGCGTGATTTGGTATCCTTTTGTAGATGTGGACATTTTGATCACAAAATATAGTATCTTTTTAGTAGTATATATTTTTTACATGTTACCATTTTGATTGCACCAAAGAGACATGACAGTTTTTACATAATAGAGAAATAATGTCATGAAGTTGTGAAGTTTACATCGCTTGTTTCCACTCCTTCCATCGCGGTGTTTAGAACTATTGATAACACGTGTGATATATATATTTTTTAATATGATATGTATTCGTAAATATGAAAACAATCAAAGTCAAAATTTGTGCGGTCCTACTTTGTGTTTTTTTTTTTTTTTTTAAATCTTTCAATTATTTTTTTCACGAGTGTTGTCCGAATATAATATACCGGAACAGTTTCAATTCTATGTAAAGTGCTATTGCAACATGTAAACACTATCGTTGAACCAACAGCTGCTGTGATAAACAGTACGGTGTGCCATGGAGCAATTGAGGTAAAGGAAGCAAATTGTCAAAGCCAGAGATGTATATTGTATATATTTTGTCAAGACACATTATTAAAAAAAATAATTCGTAGGGTTTATTCAAACAATTCTTTTAATAAAACAAATAGGCCTATAGTAGGCTAAGTGATGCTAAATTAATAAACATTTTTTTACATTGATTATCTTATTTTTCAATAGATAATGATATCCTCACCCAATATTATGAAAAGTATTTGTCAAAAATACATTGTCAAAAATTAAAATAAAATAAACAATTAGATTTAAAAAAAGAAAAGAAAAGAAAAGAAAAATGATATAAAAAAAAAAACAAAACAAGATTGATCACGAATGTTATAAACATTCCGTTTGACGTTCAGAAAATACTCAATTTAATTTGGGAGGTCCGCGAAAGGATATGGTGACATTTTATTCAAACAATGCTATATTTGTCAACTTGACAAACTTGTTTGTTCAAAATCATCAATTAAGAACGATATAATGTATGTACTAGTTATTTTACGGAATTCATTGCCAAGATAATTCAAACACAGCACGTCCTTACCAGGCATATAAAGTATAGGAGGGGTGTGTGAGATCTTATATTTATTTTCTTATTTTTATTTTAACTTTTGCATCTCCCAACCTCAGCAATTTTTATCATGCTGATCACAAATTCAGAAATTGTGAAGTAAATTTCTCTATTGCTATTATTCATTTATTTATCTATTTATTTATTTATTTATTTAACATTGTACACATGTAGTTGCATGGAAAACTGTTTTACACGATTTTCAGATGTAGAAATTAAAGAACATATATTAAGCCCGATGTTTAATAGGTAAAGTATGTATTTAATGGGAATGTTACAGAAAAGACGATTTGGCGGAGTGACAAAAAAGAAAACAAAGAGAAAACGGATGAGATATGCTGAAGTTTCCGCGATGAAACAGTTTGTAGAGAATCGTTCTTAACTATATACGACATCATTAAGAAAGTATTATCGAACATCATCAACCATATGAACAAGAGTAGTTTATCCCCATGTGTTCATGAAAATAAAGGCCAAAAACCAGCCCATGCCCTAAAATTTCTAGAAATTGAAAACGCTGTAAGGTATATAAAAATATGCAGATGAATTTGGAATCCCCCAGCCAGCACCTGTGGCAGTGATGACATTCCGCCCATCTATTTACCAGCATTAGATACGAAGCGGGCCATTCATGAAAAGTATTTTAAATCCTGCCAAGAGTCCAACATTAGAGCTCGAAGGGTATCATCCTTTGATAAAATGTGTGCTGCATATACGGATCAGTAGTCCACGAAACAATGTATGCCAGAGGTTTAAGTGTCTACGACAAGAAATAGCAGGTGCCAAAATGGAAGAATGAAAAATTGCAAGCAATTAAGGATTTTCAGGACCATTTACAAACAGCAAGCCGGGAGAGGCTTTGTTAGATGATTGATTGATTAGATATCGTTTAACGTCCCGCTCGAGAATTTTTCACTCATACGAAGACGTCACCATTTCCGGTGAATGGCTGCGAATTTAGACCTATGTTCGGC
>JAMZEH010000137.1:0-17500 GCA_024699665.1 Ostrea denselamellosa | reverse complement strand
TATATATCTTTTAATCAAATATTATTTCATAGTGTTTTTTCAAAATGATATACTCCTCACTTTTTTTACAAAAGGGGGTATATTGATTGATTGCTCTATGTCCTGTCGAGAATTTTTACTCATATTTATACGTCACCACTTGTATGAGAAGTACCACAATTTTAGACCTATGCTTAGCACTCAGGTCCGTAGCAGTGAGGGTTCTTTAACTTGTCAAGGCATACCGCAACAAGGGGCCTCCGTTTTCAAATCATATCCGAAACGCCCGTGATTCTCACTTCTAAATGCCGAGCGCTTGGCGAAGGGGCATTCACTATCATTGTTTACGTCTTAGGTTTGACGCAACTATGACACGAGCGGGACTCGAACTCACGACTTTCCGATTACGGATCGAAAGCTTTAGCAACTGAGCTACAGAGACCGGTGAGTGGCGTGTTGGTTGTAAACAATTCATGTTATGAATGGATTGTTCAATACTGACCCTGAGTGATCTCATGACCATGGCAGTTCCATGCATTTTATTAGTTTTTGCCATTCAAATAAAAGTTTGATTACTAATGCCAGCCAGACGATGAGTAACGTAATTAGATTAATATTCTATCCTGACCGTAATACCACGGAAAGTAGTGTTGGATAGTCCATAAACAACTTTCATATCATTTATACCAAATTACTCAAATACAACTACTTCAAATCTAGTAGGCATGTTTCTGTATATAAAGGTAGCATCAATATGTCAATGATGTAGTCACGCAGATATATGTGAGAAATTTGCCAGTTGTCACTTTACTTTCGAGAGGTTGGTGGTCTCTTCCCGGGTACATTGATATCGTATTATCACTCTACTCAACCTCCAGGGCCTTTAAATTCAATCAACTTAATCATGCGTTTTCGGTAGATTCTAGCATATACCATATAACATCATGACCCTCCTGTTGTTAAGAAGAAGCGTTTCAAAGATATTTCTCTATATATCCTTACATAAAAATTACGATACGCTATCCCCCTACCACTTGTTCGTGATTTGAATACTACAGCCAGTATTACCTGGAGATGTATACCTATTTATGACTGTTCATATTGAGAAAACGCCCTATATATTCCTATGTAAAGCGTTGATCTCCTAATGTGGCCTCAGTCTACCCTCGGGGACCACAATTTGAACCAATTTGAATCTGCAACAGTTCAGAATACTTGCATATAACATATTTCCTTTTAAAACTCTGATCTACTATTGTGCCTCCATCCTACCTTGGAGACCATGATTTGAACAACTTCAATCTGTATAACCTGGGGGTGATTGTATATTAATATAACTATCCATGGCTCTACTGTAAGATTTTGCCTATATATTCATTGTATTTGTATCCCTTAATATGCTTTCACCCTCTCACCCAGGATCACAAATTGAACTTGAATATACTGTACCATGCTTAGAAATCATTCAGACAAAAACAGAAAAAAAACCATATTTTACCAACACACACACACACACACACACACACACACACACACACACAGAAAAAATTGAAAAATATTTTAAAAAGTAGTTAACTATAAATTATACTCTAGTGTTATAAAATGTGCTCTAGTGTTATATTTTACCCAGTGCTTTGGAAAACAATCAGAGATGAATATTACGTTTTTAATAACATGCATTTGTTGAAACTTTGAAAATATGTTTTGTTTGTTTGTTTGTTTGTTTGTTTGTTTGTTTATAGCCGCCTGAGCAATTTTTCAGCTATCCGGCGGCTGTCACCATTACCGGTGCCAGGGCTGCAAATTTAGGCCTATGCTCGGCACTCAGGGCCTTTGAGCAGGGAGGGATCTTTATCGTGCCACACCTACTGCGACATGGGACCTCGGTTTATACGGTCTCATCCGAAAGACCGGCACCCACGTCCCACAGTGGAATTCGAACCCCCGATTCAAGGATCATCAGATCTTTGAGCCCGACGCTCTAACCACTGCGCCACGCGGGCGGCTTGAAAATATGTTAAATGATTATATGTTGCATAAATTTATAAGAACTGTCGTCGATATTCCATTGCAGATATTCTTACACGCTGCTGTATTCTTTGGCAGTAGCCCGTTGTACAATCATATTATTGCTACATCTAAACAGTGTGAAATTCGGAATATATGTCCCACTCTGTATTCCTACAGATAAATAGTTCAGTATAAAAAGCCAACATCTTTTTTTTAGTTTAATTTGGGATGATGGGTAAATGTATTCACTCGGTTGGCCCAATTTCAATTCTTAAATTTTCTTAAAAGTATGTCGATTTCAAAAGGTCCAAAATGAAAGATTGTATCATAGGGAAAGCGTATATATATATATATATATATATATATATATATATATATATAATGTGAATGTGTCATCACTGACCAATCAACAGTTAAGAGCACAGTTCAAGTCTTAGACAGATATGGCATAAAACAATCTGCCCTCCAGTCTGACGTAAGGTGGCATAATAAATTAATCCACGGAGCTGAAGAACATTGTATTTTGATGATTTAGTGTTGTACTGCAAATAAGGAAAATAATGTGTTTTTGCTTTCTGGGGATGAGAATCTAAAATTGAAAGATAATGCTTAAGGAAATGATTTAAACAACTTGTCAGTTATAATACATGTACCTGGTGAGTGTCTGATGGCTACAATCATTTCTGTGTATGCTTATATTCTGTGCATGTATACCTGACCGTATCCTGTTGAATCGGTACCCCATTTCTATTTTGTTTTTCATTTTCTTTTTCCTGTGTACTTTTTCCTTCCTTCAAGTTTATTTTGACTTGTTTTTGTTTTTCTTAATCTTGCTATTTTCTCTGTTAGATTTTTATGCATATGAAGTAATGATACTCCTTATACCTGGAATGACAGTTTAGTTATTCATAAATATTATCAATTATTATACTGTAAATTTTCATACAACTCTACGGGCCTCCGTGGCCGAGTGGTTAGAGCATTGTGCTCAAATCACAAGGCCTCTCACCTTTAATCGGCGCGGCTTCGATTCTCACTCGCGCTTATATATGTGAGAAGTTTGCCAGTTTACTTTCGGAAGGTCGGTGGACTATTCCTGGGTACATTGTTATCCCCTCCACATATAAAACCTGACTCTAATGCAACTCCATATAATTAACAACAATATAACTTAGGTACAGTGAAGTTGTAAACTTTATATGGACCGGCACGAACCGGCCCATTTTAAGAACAAGAAAAAGATTTGAGAAGGAATATGCGTTACCACGTATGTGTGCTAATAGCAATAATAATAATAAAAAAAACAATGCTTCTTTATGTTTATCTATTTTGTTTGACCAAGTATCCTATATTATTTATTTTTATGGCCACGGAAGAAAGATCATAAAATATTATGTAAAACTGATGTACTAGGACTACAAGTAGTTAGTATATGTGACCCAATGTCATCGCGACCAAGTCTAGATATAGCATTGGCGTCATAATACAAGATCGAAAATTTTGAGTTAAAGTTCTATGGTCCAAATTTCGACAAATTGTCCGACTTGTAAAACACAGTTAATAATAGAACGTATGTATCTATGAAGGTGTATGGCATGTCATACATTATTTCCCATGTTTTAACCAGAATCGTTTGGTTTTAAATCGGTGTTTACAAAGAACTGGCACACCGCCATGTCAAATGCAAGTTACGTGTCAAGTTCAGAATTCCAAATCGGTGGTTTTATCTGTGTATAACGTATTTGTTTTACTATAGTACCGTACTATAAGTTAAAGAGAAATGGATATATCAAAAAATGTAATTCGTTGTTTTACGCTTTTTCAAATCAAATTTAGACCAATAAATATGTTGGAATTCCCCAAACGTGTGTGTGATTATCCTCTGCTGGTGGACTGTTAGCCCCCAAGGGTATTCACCTTTCAAGTTGTTAAGTACTTCGGCATTAGCATGAATTACGGATAAAAATTGACGGTGATAAAATAAAAAAAACATAATTTCAAAATTTAAGATTATCTCCCTTCCCCCCTTACTTGCGGAAGGTCGTCCCAGGCACATTGTATCTGGGTTTTCTCCTCCACCAAGAAAAACTGGACGCCACCAGATAACTGAAAAATTGTTGAGTGTGGTGGAAAGCAATAAATAAATAATAAATAATCAAGATTATCTCCCTCATGCATAGCTCTGATCCTTTGCAGGATATGTCTCCACTATTTGGTATTTTTGGTTCTTTCAGCTCTTTGAAGTGTGACCTTATTTTAGATTTTCAACATTTGTTTGACTTGAGCATTACTGAAGAGACATTATTTGTCGAAATGCGCATCTGGTGTATCAAAATCGGCACCGTTTATGTTTTATAATACAACCACTGGATCGATGCCTCTGCTAAGCATCGGTAGCAAACGATGTATAATAAAGGGGATTAGCATATAGCAAATTTGAAGCAGTTTACGAAGGTTGAAATATTTAAACAGCGTTAAGTATGATTTTGTACAACGGAAATGTGACGATAACGAAAAACGATCAATATCATAATTCTCATAATGATATGATGGCATTACAATTTGATCTTTATATATCAGCAAATGCTACACTGATGCATACATTATTATATGTTAAGTTGTCTTTAATATAAATAAAATGGGAACTACTAGAATTCATAGATTTTTAGGATAATGTTTTCTGCAAGTAATGATTGTGGATTTTACTGGATTTCATTTCACGGTGGGAAAAATAAACTCTTCAATAAGTAAACCGCTGTTGCTTTGCAGAAAACGGATAATGTACAATACATACTAATAATATAATAACATATTCAGCGTTTAAACTTTCCAATCATCGCAAGGACTAAACCATGGTAATTTACAACTGGACGTGCATCAGAATGGATCAATATTTCTTTTTGTTCAAGCGTTCGGATTTCCCCAACACATTTTTTTTATTTAGATGCACCTCTACCAATGATATCCCTGGTGGAATGCAAATTGCAAAACCTCGGAAATATTAAGCGGATTCCCTCATGTATATGTAGATGTACTCTAATAAACAATGGAAACATCAACTTATCAAAGATTAGTGTTTTTGCTTAAGGTATTGAGGACTGATAAGATGGTACAAAAAAGAAAACATGACCTATTAGAAGTAAAGGTTACTAATCTTATATGTGTATTTTTAGACCAATCATAAGTTTCCAATGAAGCTTCATTGTTGAAATTCTGATATTGCGTAATCACTTGCGATATGATACTTACCTGCGGAGATTGTTTCCTGAGTACTTGGATTACCAGTTAATTTCTGTTCCACCACGTCTTCCTGCTATAGTATGAAAAAAATCTATTGATTTTTTTTTATAACTAGTACCCATTCAAACAATTTTAGGAATTTTGAAAGAAAATATAATCACATCTTACAATTTTTTCATTGCATGCTATAAGTACATTGTATCACTGTGATCTGCAAGAGCAAACTTTCATTTTTATCAATCGAAATTTCAGAAGACAAAGTATGTCCTAGTAAAGCCGGACTCTACGTCACCTATATCCTTTGATTCACAAGGTTCAGTTTTTGTAAACTAGGTGAAAACCTAAGACCAATAGGTTCAGATGTTTGGTACTATATGCAAAATATAGTTATGAGGCATCTAAATGTAAATATCAGAGGACCTACCCCTCTAGGTACAAATTATATATAAAAGTAGGTCAAAACCAAGATCACTAGAACAGAAACATTAGTACCGATAGTAAAGATTTGATAATGAAAAACAATCCAAGGAATTAAAAAATTAAGAGTGGGGTTAACTAGAACTTTGGATATGGTTTCAGGCACATAGGAGGAATATACATTCCCTCGTTACCAGATACACACGCCGTGAACCCTCTGTCTTTTTCAGGTAAGTGGTATATTCCGTAGTCTAACTCAGTTTGTAAATAACAATCTAACAAATCGTGTGAACACGTCATATGGTATCAAATTGTATTTGCAAAAACAATCATAATAACGAACATATAATTTGCTAAATGCTCATACACAGAATACGCTTTCTGTCTCTACTGAGTCAATAGAAATACAAAAGCATCTTATGTTGTTGATGATTGAATGTTACTACATAAATGTTGAGTTTGTCTGTTAGAATTCCCCTGGACACGAATTGTGCTCTTTTGTTAGCTGATCTGTTTTTATATTCTTAATTCATTCAAACGCTTCTACATAAGAAGCAAAATATCTTACTGTGGCCTTCAATTCGTTATTTAGATATATCACGACGTTTTGTCTATGACCAACGAACATTTTCATTCCTATGTGAACTCGATATATCCCAGTGAACTTGAAATAAAAACAAAAATCACAGAGTCTTCCACTTCTGCTTCATACTTAGATATTTTACTGAAAATAGATGCCGGAGGCAAACGAACAACTCAACTGTATGACAAACGGGATTTAACTTACTCTATCATCCACTTCCCTTATTTATGTTGCACTATTCCATCATCACCTGCATATGGTGTTTATATCTCCCAAGTGATTCTATGCGCAAGGAATTATTCTGCATATGATCAGTTTTAAATCGATGCTGGTTACTGACAAAGAAGTTGATGTTACAGAGGTTTGTACAATCTTGTCTAAAGTCAGCATTTCGCAAATTATATGGTCGTTATAACGATCTAGTTTGCCAGTACAACTTACCATCAAGTCAAATGCTGTTTGATGTTTCATGCCAATTGTTAAGCCGTTGATAGCACACTGATTCTGACGACGAATTGTTCCGTTTACCTGATCGGAAAACATCTCCATGCCTTTCAAAACATTATTGTTTTGAGGGGAAAACATGATGTTTGAATTGTTTGCGTGGCCAATATAAAAGGGTGATTACATTTACTGATACCAAGCTATATCTATATATTTAAAATCTATTTCAAATTGAAGAAGGATTTGTTTTGAAATAAGATAACACGTATTCATTTTATTCTATTGTAATGTATAATCAATGGAACATGACGGGCCTCCATGAGCGAGTGGTTAGAGTATCGCGCCCAAAGTCACAAGGCCTTTAACCTGTAGTCGGCGCGGTTTTGATTCTTGTTCACTCCGATATATGCCAATTTATTGTCGGAAGGTGCGTGACCTCTTCCCATTGTATCTGGATTCTCTCCTCCACCAATAAAAAATGAATGTCACCAGATAAATGAAAAATTGTTGAGTGGGGTGAAAAACATCAATCAATCAATAATGGAACATATTAGTCGTCAGAGAAGGTTAAAGAATAAATATCCCAAATAGAATTTACGTACGGATTTATATCGATCTATCATTGTATCTGATCCCCCTGTTTCTGATGGTCGATCGGGTTACCCAAATATTTGCATATAGTAATGTTTGTGGGTTTTTATATTCAATTATAAATACTAATCCCGGTAACTAGATAAGTGTTTAATTGTGTATTTGTTTTACGTCCCGTTGAGAATTCTTCATTCATATTGAGACGTCACCATCTATAGGTGAAATACTACAAATTTAGACCTATGCTTAACGCTCAGGGTCGTAGCAGTAAGGGTTCTTAACATGCCAACGCCTACCGTGATACGGGACCTCCGTTTTTAAGGTCATATCCAAAAGACTCGTGATTCTCACTTCTAAATGCCGAGCGTTTGGCGAAAGAGCAATAATTACCTATTTTTCGTCTCAGGTTTGACGCGGCCATGCCACGAGCGGGGCTCGAACTCAAGACCTCCAGCTTACGAAGCGAACGCTCTAACCACTGAGCTACAGCAACCGGTGCTAAGCAACCATATCGTGTCCAACGACATGTTATAGTATTACTGGAATCGCCAGGTATGGAATCTACTGATCAGGGTCATGTAATTATTTTCATGTACATAGCTATTAGATGAATACATGTATGCAGTTAATATTACTCACTTTTTTGGATCTTGCCCGCACGTCTGCAATGTAATAAAACGAAACTTGAGTCGATATGCCTAACATTGAAGATAGTCATTCACATGCAATTTTTTATAGATGTTTCTTACGGTATCCTTTGAGTATTGAAAAAAATACATGGCCTTTTCTAAAAAAAAAAATGTCGGTCAAAATATCCATTATGAAAAGGCGATGATTATTATGTAAAGCCTTTAAAATTCATATATCAACAAATAAAAATATTTCTTATAATGGTTCGTCATTATCTTTAAAGCTGGTAAATTGATACTCTACCGATGCTGATACAGATGATATAAATTACGTACTTTTTCTTCTCGTGTAAATCGATACAGCTAATATAACCACAAGCACGGCAATAACGGGTACAAGCCACCTAAATAATCACAAAATCGTTTATCATGAGCTTCTAGTAATAGGATTCTGTAAATACGCTGAACGATTTCCCAAAAAATTGCATACATTGTCTACGGTTTCCAAATAGTTGGAGAAGCAATGGATCCTTAACAAAGCAGATTTGCCCTAAGTAATATTTCATATGAAGCACAAAAACAAACTCCGCTAAAGTTCTGGAGTTCCACTTTTACCTTGCCCGGAGTTCAACTCAGGGCATGCGGAACGAAATTTCATAATAGTGTGTGATCAGCACGTTAGATCGCTCGACCATTTAGGGAAATAAAAATTAACTTTCTTAAGATGACGGTGATATTCTCTGTCATTTACTTCACTAAGAAAGGAAATGGGATAAAGTTACATTAAAGGTTATATTGATTAACTCTTATGAAAACATCGCTGGTTGTAAGTGAAATACCACAAATGCAAACTTACGCTTAGCATAAAACCCTTTTTTTGAAATAGTCCTATCGTGTAACCGGTATATCTGCACATTTGGAGAATGCAATAATGAAGAAAATTATATTAATTCAAGGGTGTGGATATTTACTCAGAAACGATTTAGAGTACAATTAATTAGGGTTAGCAATATTACTAGATTTAGCAGTAAGCTTATGGCCTAATTAAGCCATATACAAGCTAGAACTATTACAGTAAATCGCTAATTGCAAATACACCAACACCCAAATATCGATTGAGTATATACTGGGTATATATATATTAAAAATATTTAGATATAGATAAGGACGTTCGACGTTTTAAACATTTATATTAAAAATTGTCTTCCTGCTACAAACAAATTATTCACAAGGTATATCACGCCACCATCTTGGTTGTTTTTATCATGTACATAGCTTGCAATTTTCGTCGAAAAGTTCGATTGATTGATGATTGATTATTTATTGCTTTCCGCCACACTCAACAATTTTTCAGTTATCTGGTGGCTTCCACTTTTTGTTGGTGGAGGAGAGAACCCAGACACAATGCATCTGGGAAGAGACCACCAACCTTCAGCAAGTAAACTGGCAAACTTGCTCACATAACGCCGCGGCCGAGATTCGAACACGCGCCGACAGAGGTGAGTGGCTTTGTGATTTTGGGCCCGATGCTCTAACCACTCGGCCACGGAGGCCCCCTCGAAAAGTTCGATATATTTATGTTATTATAATTAGACCCTAGCGTTTAGAAGCAACTCTATCAAGGTCTTACCTCTCGGAATGTCATGGTGAACTGGGAATAAAATCCATTTATCGGCTATAATCAACTGTCAAATATGGTACATTTGAATAAAGTGCTGTCACGTCTAAATACGAGGGCGAGCAAATAAGTAACCTGCGTACCCCATTTCCGATTGACCGAGAAGGTGATGATTTTCATGTTTGTTTTGGGGACTTGAAACGCGGCAGAACGTCTCCAGAAGATGATGTCAGGTCTGGACGCACACTGAATGCCACCGACGAAGAAATTTGTAACAAAGTTCAGGATTTGGTATTCTCTGATAGCCGAATTCAGGTGGAAGAAAATAGCACATGCATTAAGCATTTCACACAGTAGCGTTTCAACAATCTTATACGAGGGCTGCTGGATATGCAATGTGTATTGTACATTAGCGCGACAATGCTTTGTACGAATTCGTGGATGATGGTTTTCTTGAATAGCTCTATTCAATGCCTTTCCAATGATATAAACACGAGCCTTCAGTTCAACAAAATTTTAAACTATAGTCAGTCGTTGGCCACTGTTGAAAACATGGTTTGGGAAACGAGTTGAGAATAATGTAGAATTTAGAACTTATATAACACTTCCCACAAAACCCGGTCATTCTGTAATGCAGATTTTTACCTAATGGGGGAAGTTTAGGGTCTGATTTGGTATCTTATGCGACAATCCGTAGGTGGAGAAAGACATCCCTGACTGATAAAGACTCCACCAAAGATGCAGCAAGATCAGGTCGACATGTGACTTTACCAGACAATGCAAATATCTCAAAAAGTCAGGGACATAATTGAACGTGATGGCAGGTACATGCTACGTGATATTGCCACAGCTGTTCTCATATTGCTATCGAGGGTGCATTTCATTTTGAGGCGTATTTTGAAGGTATGAAAGATTTCTACCAGATGGATACCGCATATATAGACAGATGGCCGAAAACGGATATGAGTACAACCACTAAGCGATTGCTCAAAATGTTTCCCAAATTCAATCAAAGACAATTTGCAAACACTGTTACTGGTAACGAAACATAGGTTTGCTATTTCGAACCAGTGAGAAAAATTGGAAACAAAATATGACTAACTAAACACGATAGAAGGCCTGTAGTTGTCAAAAGAATCATAAGCACAAAGGAGATTCTTTACTCCATATTCTTGTCCTGTGATGATATGACCGTACAAATTCCGGTGCGGAAGGACGGGGATGTTAGCGGTCGGTATTACCGATATTTTTTACTTAAAAAAACTCAAGAAATATTGTCTTAAACGACGCCATGTGTCAGGATTTAGGCATTTTCGTCTAATTCAAACTAATGCTCCATCACATACATCTGAACTTTTGAAGCAGTTTTTGAAGTCTGATCCTTCAGGCATGTGGAAACTAACAATCCATTGGATCCCCAAATCCCTTGAATCCCTAAGTTCTGTAAAGGTGTTCTGCTGCAATATGACAACGCGAAAGTCCACACATGCAAAGTTGCAATGGATGGTGTAGAGCGAAACGGGTATGAGTTAATACCACATCATGCCTATTCGCCTTATCTAGCTTCTATCGAATTCTTTCTATTCTCAAACCTGTAAAGGGATATCCTTAGCATTTACGATCTGACAAAAAAGTCTTAATGGCAGTTGAGGAGTGTGTCAGTGGAAAGTACTTCGATTTTTTCAGTTCTATGGTGATGACACTTGAACACCGTTGTTCTAAGTGTATCACACTAGAGTGCAATTCCATCGAAAAAGAAGAAGTGGTTCTCAACCAAAATAAGTTGGTCGGGATGCTTACTGACTCGCCCTCGTATGATGAGTCCAAGGATTTGCTTTAATGTATTTTTGGGTTAGTTTAGAGTCTACGTGATGTTACCGTGGTGGAGAGAAGATAATGTTTTAATCACGGTGGGCATGACCTACTCACAGGGGTGCTTCCTCGTCCTAGACACCCGATCTCACGTAGCGTGTCCAGGAGTCCGTGTTTATTATATTCATATCTTTGCATTCTTCATAGTAATTATGGATTTGATCTGTGTTTGTTATCCTCAGTCTTCCATTCTTTCGAATGTAATAAATATTTTGTTAACATATACATGTAAGTAGGGTGCATGCAGATGTAAGAAGATATTTATAATTTGCTCTTGATATCACACGTAAGTGTTGTAGATTATTGATAATAGTAAATCATAAGTTTTAAAGAGTATTTTGTTCATATATCTGTATCATCTGAAACATGCACATGTTCTTAAATAAAAAAAAAACAAAAAAAAACAAAAAAAAAAACAAAAACAAAAATAAAACAAAAACAACAACAACAACAACAAAAAAAAAAAAAAAAAAAAAACACGAATGATGTAATATGGGTATGAAAAACTAATATCTATGCCAACGAATTTAAAATGAATTAGCTTCACTACTTTCCTACGAAATTCATAAATTCTTAAGCGCCTGATCCCACCTATGGTGTGCATGGGTCCCTGTTTTTTTATTTTGTTTTAATAGGGTTTGTGAGATTGATATATGGTCGTTATTCTCACTTTTTCAAAGAAAAAGGATTACCATTTTGCAAAATTATTATTATTTCAAGTCGTAAACATGTACATGCACCGATATTTTTGTTATTTTCTCTAAACCACTATTTTTAAATCTGTCTGACTTGAAAGCAGCATGAACCAACCACGATCAAATCGGGCTTGGTACAAATTCGAAAACCTGAATATATCTGAATTTTGACCATTGCATTTCAAAACGTTTTAGAATACATTTTTAAGATATATATTTTTCCTAAACAGCATTATTTAAAGGTTGTATCCTAAGATTAAAAAATAAAAATAAAACAAAACAAAATAATAATGATTGCAAGTTTCATATTTTTTTTGATAAAAAATGTAGAACGTTTATCTGAGTGTTTTTAGGCATGATTTATCTGCTATTATGCATCAATTCACAGCGACATTACGACTTTGATATTTGTTAATAAACTTCTTACGGGTTGTTTTAACAAACCATTAAATTTCGATGTAATTTGCCACCTTAAGTATTGGTTCCACATTCTTCTCCGAGTCTATGAGTACATAGAGAAAATTTAAAAACAAAACTGCAAACGGAAAGTAAACATACTTAACATGTTGATCGATACCGTCTGTTGTTCTCTGCTTTGGTGTTTTCGTGAATTCGTAGCACTGTGTATCTACACGCATAAAAGTGGTAGTTTAAGTTGAAATATTTTACCATCAATTCATACATTTAGAGTATAGTATTGAATATCTATTTACATGCAGTTGAATTCCATGATGGATATCCGATAGGGCAAGGCGGTTTGTAATTCTGGCATGATTTTTCGTCAAACTGTTGAAGTCGCTCTCCAATGGTATCATATACTATACATTTGCCTGAAAATAAAATTCTGATAGAAACTTCACTGCTATGAATATTATCGTTACAATCATCTCTACTCATTATTTATTTAATGCATGAATTTCAACAGGCAAATATTATGCAAATCCGTATCCCATATAGAGAGTTGAATTCCAATTTTAACGCCACTTACAATACAGTTACAACATATGCTGTAATTGTTTCTAATATTTCACTCATTGAATTAATCGCAATGTTCAATAGCACACAATTCCTTATCCATCATGTTAAATTGCTAATATGATACGAAGGTTTTAAGTATTAGATTTAAACAGACAGACATATTCTGCAATGAACGATTTTTTCTTACCCTGGGATAAAATTACTGGTGCACAGATCTCTACTAATTTACTTAGATCCATCAGAGGAACACAGTGATATACAAATTCGGAAGGTTTTGTACATGTCTGTATTACAGATATGCTTTTGCACTTTTTCCTTTTCATTGCAAGTTGAAGAGAAGCCAAATTAGTCGGACAGGATAAAACATCTTTCATGGTTGGAATTGATGCCGGACAAGATTCGGTTGAAAAAGTCGTTGGTGTCTGTTAGAATATAGCAATGTTGTAACTGGCCTAATGCTAATCAAACTTTTACGAAGTTATATTTCGAAACAATAGATCAGTGTAACATGGCATCCAAATCTTGAAAATACCTTCGACATGACCAATATATGTATCCAGAAACTTAAACCAATCACATACATCTCCTCTGTATTTTGCAGTTTACTAGTGGAATCTGAAAACAAGAAATGTGCATGTGTATAACTATCAATCTAGTGGGTATATAAGGGAGATACCATTAACCTTCGTTTCCAACTGATACTCAAAACAATAGCCTGCATATACTTAGTTTTGAAATCGAGGCACGTAACGGCAAAAATATTTTAATGGTATTGTAGCTTCTACTCCTATATTTTTACGGGATCCTACGAATGTCAGTGGTGGTGGTTGTGCTGCTGCTGATGATGATAATATACAGAGGCAAGTTTTCTCAGAAAAAAAATATGAAGAATGATGTGGGAGTAGGTGCCCCACGCGTATAGTTGAATTGCTTAGGCATTTCCATCAACTATCGTTTACGTCGAATACTTAAATGTGTTAGACCTGCAAAATGGTTTGTAACTTTGTGTGGTCTTTTGAAAGGATTTAGTCAAATTTATGTTTTAAATTGCAGAACATTACATATTGCGTATTTTCAAGGCAGTGTATTATTTCCAAATAAGAAATATATTTTGCCAAGTGTAGCGTACGACAAACTAAGTCGTACCTAAGAAATGAGTAAGGCATGTGTAAATATGGTATACCAACATTTTAGTGTATTGCTACATCATATGAATCGGTCTGTTCTCGATAATCATCCTGACGTTCAAATCATCCCGTTTAAACCGTTCAGCATTCCGTTCCCAACCCAAAAACATTCCGTTCTTAGACTAAAACGTTCGTTCCACAAACTGTCATTTGGGGCTATCACGTCAGCAGGTCATTGTATGTTAACATGGCGCTTGGAAGAGTTGTTCTTGATTCCGCACGATACTTTAAAACTATATAAAGCCATAAACGATGAACAAATCCATCCTTCAAATCCGTAAAATCTTGTAGACAAATTACAAATTGCAAAACATATCATTTTTATTTTGGGTAAGAGGAAAATTCACTTGTGAACAGAAATGAACTTACTGACAAAAGAGAATATGTGAAAATATATTAATGTTAATGTTCATGAACAAAGTTCATTGAGTGACATTCTTCTTTTTTATTTATTTGTTTATTTCATTTTATCTTAATCTCTCTCTCTCTCTCTCTCTCTCTCTCTCTCTCTCTCTCTCTCTGTGTGTGTGTGTGTGTGTGTGTGTGTGTGTGTGTGTGGAATTAGAAACAAACTATGAACTGTTAAGCTTTAAGTATGTACAACTCCTAGACTAATATGAACTTGACATGTGTTGCTGAAAATGTTGGAAAGTTAAAATGAATAAATTACTTGTTTTTATTTTAATCAGTTTTTATTTTAATCAGTTTGATATCATCTTAGAAGTAGGTATGGAGTGATATAGAAATTAAGAGTTGCTAGAGGAACAGTTTATATTTACTAATCTCTGGACGAGTGGACACATAATGCGCATTATAGGTCCCAATCCCAGGTAACAAAGGCTTCCTTGCTATCCTTTATTTTTTCACGTATTTAGAACTTTTTTGTCCGTCCACAGAGGGTACCATTGCATGTACCATTCATCAGGATGACAACACACCATGATAATTGAAACGATGTGGGGATTTCCTATTAAATTTACACTGAAATAATTACTAGCGACTATCAAATTAGAATTCTTAATTACTACTTATCACTAAATTATATTTACATTCATTTGTCATTCGTCCATTGCCAATACGCGTATGAAAAAAAAATGATCCACTGTTTTAACCCTCATAAACATTGTACCCTATACTTGTATAGTTTTGAGTCATTGATTAGAGTTACTGAATTCATCTTTGAAATGGCCTCTTTATTAAGTAATCTAAAAAAAAATCATAGCATTTTGAGTTGAAACTGAAGATATTATAAAAGGAAATCGGACTTCATATGATATGATACAGTCGCCGGATAGCTGAAAAATTGCTCAGGCGACTATAAATAAAAAAAAAAACCAAACCATATGATATGATGCGATTTTTAGTTTTGAATAACAGGTTGTTTTCCATTGATTACTTTATATAAAGGTAAATATTCCATATAGCATTGAAGACACACATCGATGTATGTATTAGTTTATCTCCGTCGCACCTTCGTTTCACTTTAGAATATTCATGAAACGGAGAAGGTAACAAATAGTGATTAATGCCATAACTTTAGTTTAATCCTTCATTTCGACAAGGAATTTCCCTCTTTTCCGCAATGTATATGCATGAAAACAAACATAAAAAGAGTCTAAAATAGAGGATTTGAAATCGAAGTAAAATAATCCGTTCACACCAGCTTAACGTAAAGCGTTCTGTTTTCAATAAGAACCGATCATTTCATATCTTAAATGTGTTGCGTTATTGACAAGAACTGTTCCGTTCAAACCATTCAATATGTGCAAAACAGTTCGTTCCCAAACAGGTCACCGTTTCACTGGTGCATATGTTGGATTAACAACCATATTATATCATGCGATATGATATGCCGTACATACGAATATTAAGTCATTCGTTCGATATAACTATGCTATTCTACGACGTAAAAATTACACAGGTATGTAGTACAATTCACATAAGTAAATAGTATATATCAATCGTACGTGTGCCATAATGAAAAGGATAAAATAACAAACATTACTCAATCTCGTTATTGCTATAGAAAATACAAACTCAACATGAACAGTACGGTTTCCATGGTGCAGGGATTCTGCGTAAACTATACGGAAACTTAAGAAAACAAATTTGTACGCAGGTTTTCAGTTTGGAACTTCAAGTTTAAAAGGGTTTACGGAGTGTATAATTCGCATAGTGCATAATGCAGATTCCAGGTGGTTTACGCAGTGGAAACTTACTGAAACTTTAGGTTTCCGCAATGTTTCCGCATTGTTAAAACTAGTTGCCCCCCAAGTTTATGCATGGTTTACACACAGATCACAGACTACTGAAACTACTTTACAATCTTGCTTTATGCAACATAATTGAATCAAGTCTAAATACTTTATCAGTGATATATATTGTGCACCTGAAATTTATAAATGGTTTGCCAATAGTTTATGCAAAAGGATGTACTATTCATTTGTTAAAATGTTTAAAAACTGAGATATTACTGAGCAGAAATTAAACGAAAACACAAAAACTATATACAATGTTTTATTAAAGATTCACTGACATATATAAAGCTTATTAAACAATAATACAGACAATCTTATGCTGGGTTAAACAATCTTGTATATCTACAACAGTACTAGTGTAAAAAAGAAATGTTTCAGAAATATGACTGCCCTCATGGTACATAATTGAAAAGAGTTACACACATATATAATTTAATTGATAGTTTAGTCATAGCGTCAAAACAATTCAAATATTTCAACACACAATATTTTTAGCTTCCTAATTGTCTACAGTGTATTAACCCTTGACCTTTGATCATACGCTCTAAAGATCAATGTGAATCATCTACTCCTTAGGATGTATTAGTGCACCAATGTTGGTGTCAATCAAGCAAATAGTTCTAAAAATATAGATACAAAATATTACTCTGTCTTGTTTGACCTTTGACCATGTGACCTTAAAATCAATAGGCGTCATCTACTGCTTAGGATGTACCAGTGTACCAAGTTTGATATCTGTCAAGCATAGAGTTCCCAATACACTGAGCGATCAGTATATTATGTCCAGGTTGACCCTTGACCATGTTACTTCCAAATTAAGAGGTCATCTACTCCTGACAATGTACAAGTGCACCATGTTTGATATCTGCCAAGCAAAGGATTCTCAAGATATTGAACGATCAGTAATAATAATAAATAATAATACCATATTCATATAGCACCCTTTTCATACATTTGTATGTTCAAAGGTGTTTTACAGTACATAAAACTATTAAATAA
>JAMZEH010000136.1:0-17469 GCA_024699665.1 Ostrea denselamellosa | reverse complement strand
TATGCTCGGCGCTTATGGCCTTTGAGCAGGAAGGGATCTTTTACGTGCCACACCTGCTGTGACACGGGACCTCGGTTTTTGCGGTCTCGTCCGAAGGACCGCCCCATTAATCGCCTCTTACGACAAGCAAGGGGTACTAAGGATCTATTCTAACAACCCGGATCCCCACGGGGTTGAAATTTTAGAACAGTAGTACTTATTATAAGTATAAGTATGACATAATTTGTATTGATCATTTATTTAATGGCAAGTCACTCGGGTGAAAATTTGTAATTGTTTATAGTTGATAAAGGGTCTGACGTGTACATGTGCATGTTTATTACATCGGCCAATGTTGCTAAAACGAAAAAAAAATAAAAGTGAAATTGTAAATAATTTTATTCTTCAGCATTTCCTGTCATACATTCCTCAAAACTTGTAACTCATGACGTTGTTAACAACTACAGTCTGCTGTACAAGGTACAAGGTTCGAACCCAGAACTACGTCCATACATGTTGTGTGCGCATTTAGACGTAGTACCTGTGGACAGGAATGCGTGGGAGGAGGAACCTTTTGGGGCAAATATAAAGGATGGATTTATTTATGCGCGTGGAACAATAGATGCCAAACACATTTTAATGGTATAATGGTATATATATATTCTCTCTCTCTCTCTCTCTCTCTCTCTCTCTCTCTCTCTCTCTCTCTCTCTCTCTCTCTCTGATTTCATAAAAATACTCTTTTTCTTCGTTGAAAAACTCAGAGAAAAACGACAACAATGCGCGCAGTATACAATCTTGGGTTTCTACAGTTTTATCTATCCGGAGAGCAGCTTCCGGTCGATGATTCATGTAATTTACATTATAACATCCTTTTATTTTATTCAGGGTGTACTCGAGGCAACTGAGTTTTTACTTAAATCAAACCATAAACCTCAAAGGACTTTTTACATTGCTTTCGGACATGACGAGGAGGTAAATTTCAGTTCAATAATAAATTATTTATTTTGAAATAGATATTTCCGTCTACTTTTCCTTATTTTTCTTTATTTATATTTTATCATATAATAAGAGTTCCCACATAATTTTTAGGTTACGGGCCTTGATGGTGCTGCGAAAATCAGCGAACTTTTGTACAGCAGGGGCGTACGTGATCTCGAGTTCCTCATTGATGAGGGAACAACAATCGTCAACAATCTCTTTCCAGGAGTCCACATTCCCATTGCTGTGTACGGTAGCATATCTCCATAATGTGATGCTCTAGTCTGAAATAATGATGAATGCATATAACTGGGATTTTATGAACTTCACGAATTGTGATAAGAAAGAAGTTGCAACCGAACCGTAAATTTTCTTTAGAATAGAATTTAATCTTAATTTTCAGCTATTAGAATTTAATCTTAATTTTCAATTATTAGAGTTGGAACATCGGAGAAAGGTTCCTTAAATGTTGAGCTCTCTGTAACTGGAATCCCGGGACATTCATCTATGCCTACAGGGGAGACAACTATTGCAACACTGGCAAGGGCTATAACTAGGTAAGTAAAAAGTATCCACTTATTATGGCCATCTCTACTTCCTTAAGCTGCGAAAAGTATACGCGACTTTAACCACAGTGCTCTCATTTAAAATCCGGTTTCAGGCTAGAAGAAAATCCCCACCCTAATATGTTTGGTACAGGTCCAGAGATAGACACATTTACTCACCTGGCATCGAGTGTAAGTGTTTGTACACACAGTACATAAAGTCAACGCGACACCGACATTTACAAATACCATCTCTTTTCAATGTTAACTAAATTTAATGTGTTGATAATTAGATACATATAATGCTTCATTGCTTTTAGCTGTCCTTGCCTTTCCGAGCGGTAATAACAAATTTATGGTTGTTTGGACCAGTTGTTTCAAGGTAATATATATGACAATTTACTTGAACATTATAGTCTGGTCCAGATTTTGAAAAAAGAGGCTAGAAATGGGTTCTAACGGCAAATTATTATTATTTGGTCCAACATAACTTTTTAACCTAATTTGCGTATGCTGAATCCGAAAAAATATGTTGAACTTCATGAAAATGGCGTTAAATAGGTCAAAATGGCGATTCAAAATGGCGGTGTTGAAATTTGCAAAATTATCTATATGGCTTTATTTTAAAAAAGTTTATTGCAAATTAAAGCAATTTAAAGGCTTGTACTAAACTTATATGTGTCTGAAAAATAGAATAAATTGTTCAATGTTCGTTAAACAATTAAAATTGTGAAAAAAAACGATTAGATCCCAATTAACTCATTTTTTCGCAACCGCATATTGACGCACAGTATATATATGCATTTTGATATGATATTTAATGCTTATTTCCTTCTAATTGTGCAAATTATTCAGTTAACGTATTGCATACTTTATGATATAAATGCACTTGAAATTCAACACAGTGTTCAATGGTTTTCACAATAGCGCGACCGACACAATCGAGGATCGAATTAACAAATGATTCTGACATAAGGTATAAAACTGATGGCCGAGGTTATAGGCTTGTCATATCTCACCACTCATTGATTAGAAATCATGACTGAACGATCACTTAAGCGAAGTTATCAAATAGATACAGATTTGTGTGTTATATGTCAGGAAAAAAAGACAGACACGTTAGAATTAAAAAGCAAAAAGTCTATCGAAACGTTGACCGAGAGGGCATCTCGTCGTAAGAAAGTTAAAGATGCCAGGAACTATGATGCCATTGACAGAATAGAAAAATTAAGTCCGAATGATAGAGTTCTATGTCATAGGAAATGCTATAGTGCATTTACTCACCCCAGACCAATTCAGTTAATGGAAAGAAAAGCATGTTTGCTTACAAACACATCTGATACAATCAACGTCGATACAGAGGATGATGTACCGTCTACGTCATCTTGCTCACACCCTTCTGCAGCAGCATCCCGAACTTTGCGAAATGCATCTACACCAATAGATTGGGAGTTATGCATATTTTGTCAACAACAAATTAAACAGAAGCTATTCAACATTACAACATTTTCTGTTAGCGACATGGTTCTTAAAAATGCAAAATATGACAACATACTTCGTGTTAAGTTAGGAAACGTTAGCGATTTGATAGCTGCAGAGGGTAAGTACCATCTAAAATGCATGAATGCTTTTAAGTATGATACACAAAAAACAGAAAAGGAGTCAAAATGTGAAGATCTGGCCATGATATTTCTTGTTCGAGAACTGGAGTACGCAGCCAGCAAGTGCCAAATCTTACAGCTCTCTGATACATGGAACAGGTACTCCAAGTTGGTAGAAGAGGTAGGATCTGAAATGCCACAGTCTTTTATCACTCGTAGATCAACGTTTAAAGAAAATCTGCAAGCCAAGGTGCAGAATATCTTCCAGTTTCTTCGTCCCCTCGATAGAGCAGTATCTGAACGCGAAACTCTTTTAGTGCCCCATATTCTTTCTAAATCTCATTTTGGAGATATGTTTCATGATGACCAAGATACCATGGATGACGAATTACTCACTATGCCATGTTATAAACCTCCACACAACTCATTTCATGAACTGGTACATGTTGCACTAAGATTAAGATCAGACCTGCAAGATAGACCTGGTCACATGGGTTTGAATGTTTGTGAGGCTGATGCCGTAAGTTGTGTCCCAGATAGTATCCTCATGTTTCTGAATCTTCTTTATGGCGGACAAGAGGTCTTTGATTGTACTGATGGCAATGACAATCCAGATTGCAGCAGACAGAAGAAAACAGTGAGCGTAGCTCAGGATATTGTGTATGGGGTAAGTAATGGAAAAAAGTGGACTCCAAAGCATATTGGCCTTGCATGCACCTTGCATCAAATGACAAGGTCAAAACAGCTGTTAAACTTGTTTAATAGTGCTGGTCACACCCTGAGTTATAAAGATGTTCTGCGTGTTGACACTGGGCTTGCAGAGGAAAGCCTTCAGTCTATGGACGAAAGGACTGGGCATTTCCTTCCCTCGAATTTAAAGCCAAGCGTTTTCACACACTTTACAGCTGACAATATTGATATTAGTGATTCAACACTGGATGGCAAGGAAACATTCCATGCAACGCAGATAGCATGTTGGCAACGAGGGTCGGGAAATGACATTAACCTTCAGCACATAAGTCCATCTTCAAATGAGACATTGAAGGTACCTCCTCAGATGGACAGTATTGTCATTTCCCCAATAGTAGAAGGAAAATCACAACCTCACTATCCCAGACCAGTTACGTTAGATATCTTCCAACCTTCTGACTCAGAGAATCAATTGTCCTCTCAAGAGTTTGCTAATGAATTGGCGTTTCATTTGCACAGACATAAGCAGAAAGTCCCAGCTAGTTGGTCAGGACATAATCAGTCTGTCAGTAGTAAAAACCCGGATCTCACACTTGTTGGTTACATGCCTATTGTACAAGCACCTGCTCATGAAATGGATACACTTAACACAGTTGTCCAGAAATGCATGCACATATCTGAGCATCTTGGTCAACGTCATACAGTTATCACAGTTGATCAAGCTTTGTACTTTAAGTTGATGGATTTAAAATGGTCAGTTCCTGAGTATAGAGACAGGCTTGTTCCAAGAATGGGTGGCTTACATATAGCTATGAATTTCATGAAATGTATAGGAGATCATATGAGAGGTTCTGGTTTGCATGAACTGTGGATGGAATGCGAGTTATTAGGACCTGTGGCTGCTGAAAATGTATTAGGTGGAAAGCACTACAGTCGTGGCATGAGAGCCCATAAAATTACTGCTCAAGCAATCTGGAAGATTTTACTGCCAGACTTTGTGTTATTTGTATCTACCAAAAATGTTGATCATTCGCAAACATTGAATGGCATCATGACTGAACAGCAAGACATACTTTCTAGCATTGACCAACTGCAAAATCCTGTTTTCAAAGAGTATTTTTCAAGTTTCAGACAGGAAATTGACAACCCAAATGTCCTGTTTTGGTGGTCATATTTGGACATGGTTTCTATCCTTTTAATGTTTACAAAGTCAGAAAGAGATGGGCTTTGGGATTTATATTTGAAGTCTTTCCGTTCAATGCTCCCATGGTTCTTCCGATATGACCATACAAATTATGCTAGGTGGGGTAGTGTGTATCTTGCTGATTGCCACCAATTGCCTATTGAAGTACTATCAGAGTTTCAGGATGGAAATTTTGTCGTCAAGAGAAGTGCTGGAACTTTCAATCAAGTTGACCCAGACCAAAGTCAAGAATGGCTAAACGCCACGGGTAAGAAAGGTGGTGGAATTGTAGGAATTACTAGGACTCCATCTGCTCTCAGTAGGTGGTCCCTTTCCTACAATCTGAGATCTCATATAAGTCTTCTTACAAAGGTGATGTACGATGTGAATCCAGATGACATTCTCACACACAAGGACGCATCAAAGAGTCGACAAGTTACTGATGCAGTGTATGAGGATTCGCTCGTTGATGCAATGAAAAGGTTTAGAGTATTTGACCTTTTGTACGAAAGAGATCAACTGATCAATATAGTTACAAAAGACAAAGCTACAGATATGATCAAGGAGTCCTTACTTTCTGCAGCAAATTTGGGACAGATATCATTAGAGAATTTCGTAAAAGATCGTCTGATACCAAACATAGAAACAAGTAGTTTACAAGTTCCTTTGAGAAGTGTTCTGAAAAAAAGCTGCTCATTAACATTTGACTCCTTATACAAGGTACAAGTTGTACCAAAAGCTGTGGAAAAGAAAAAAATTCTAAAGGCAGATCGGAACATACTGCAGAGACTTGTCATTGCATATAAGGCCGGACGAGAGGTTGATTTAGAGCAGATTTTGAAACACGAGCTCCTTCCTGTGCCGATATCTATAGCGGATACCAGCGGTGCACTAAAGTCTGGAAACAAATCTGTTGTTTTAGAAGACATACTTCAAGATGTTGATGTAAGGGCGCGAGTCGAAAATGTAGGCGAATCACCAGCTTTGATCATAGATGGCCAGGCTTTAGTTCAGAGCATGAAAACACATGGCATGAAAACATTTGGAGACTTTGCAGATGAGTTTGTTTCCACTGTGGTGAGAAAAGGGGCCATGTATTCAAGAGTTGATGTTCTGTTCGACCGTTACAGGGAACAATCTATAAAATCGGGCACTCGTTCTCGTAGGGCAAAAGGGCAGCAGCCAGTTAGAAGGGTTATTGAAAATAAGGATGTGCCACTCCCGAATAACTTTTCAGCTTTTTTGTCTTTGAATGACAACAAGAAAGACCTAGCTGCCTTTTTATCTGAGCAGATAATTCTTCATGCACCCACAGAGAAAACTGTTGTTACTGCTGGTGGGTTTCTCGATGAGAATAGCGTTAAATGCAATGACGAATTCCTCGATATATCTGCCCTACATGCGTCACATGAAGAGGCAGATACTAGAATAGTTCTTCATGCCATACATTGTGCGAAAGAATCCACTTGCAGTTCAGTTGTTGTACTAGCATCTGATACTGATGTTTTACTGCTACTTGTATCTTTCTTTTCAGAAATAAATATACAGTTGTGGATGGTTGCTGGAACATCTGCAAAGCCCAAGAACATTCCTATTCACGCTGTTGTAGAGAAAACCTTTACCTCTCCAGAAATGTGCACGAATCTGTTAGCATTCCATGCTCTGACTGGATGTGACACAACTTCTTTTTTCTTTGGGATATCCAAAAAAACTGGATTTAAGGTTTACAAAGACAATGTTGGGCTTCTTGGGGGTTTTGGAGAGGGCAATTTAACTGAACAGAAAATAGTCGACTGTGAAAAGTTCGTATGCAAGCTGTATAACCAGGGCACAGTGTCGTCAACTGACTCGGTTAGGAACATTTTATTCGGAAAATCCAAGAGCCCCGAAAACATGCCCCCCACTAGTGATGCCTTGCATCTGCACATTAAACGTGCACATTATCAAGCGCTGGTATGGAGACAAGCAAATATAAGTAACCCCACATTACCATCTCCAACTGAGATGGGATGGAAGTTGAATGAAGGTATTCTAGTGCCTATTCTGATGACTTTAGACCCAATTCCAGAATCTTGTTTAGACTTGATTGCATGTAGTTGCACAACAGGTTGTAAAACATTGAGGTGTGGGTGCAAGCGTAACAATTTGCTGTGCATGGACCTTTGTAAGTGCAAAGTCACAAGCAAAGAACAATGTAGGAACAGTATACGTTGAATTTTGAGGAAAAACAGAGAAAATTCGGGTTTTCTTTCGTGCAATGGCTTTTTTAGGGTCGCATGCTTATTTCTATCTTTTTCTCGATGCTATTGTATTTTGTAATCATAGTTTTTACATTTTTTTTTCTACATGCGCGTTTCAAAACGATTTGAAAAAAATTACTGTCCGCCATTTTGAATCGCCATTTTGACCTATTTAACGCCATTTTGATGAAGTTCAACATATTTTTTCAGATTCAGCATACTCAAATTAGGTTAAAAAGTTATGTTGAACCAAATAATAATAATTTGCCGTTAGAAGTTCTTTTTAGCTGAAATCGGACCAGACTATTAGGTTTCTTGCATGAAATGTTTCCACAGAACGCTTTCAACGGTGCACAGTTTACTCGAAATGCATGCAGACACATAGTTGGAGAAGTATAAATCTCTGGGAGGAAATGACATATATACTAGAGAGCTATAGATCGGATCCAATTTCTGCAAAAACTTCAGAATTAAAGTTCAACTTTTCTGCGCAGGGCCCCGTGGGTATCATGGTTGTTAGAATAGATCCTTAGTACCCCTTGCTTGTCGTAAGAGGCGACTAAATGGGGCGGTCCTTCGGATGAGACCGCAAAAACCGAGGCCCCGTGTCACAGCAGATGTGGCACGATAAAGACCCCTCCGTGCTCAAAGGCCCTGAGCGACGAGCATAGGTCTAAATTTTGCAGCCCTTTACCGGCAATGGTGACGTCTCCATATGAGTCAAATATTTTCGAGCGGGACGTTAAACAATATATAATCAATCAATCAATCATTCTCCGCAGGTACCGCTGTATTTTTGCATCAATTTCAAACATTTCCCAACTTATGTATTTTTCCACTACATTTGTGTCAAAACATACCTTCAAACATTCATTCAAGTCTCATGCAAATCCAAAACTCACAGCTTCAAATTGTTTGGTTTGTTTTATACAGTCATTTGAGGATGCCAGTAAATTCGAAACCCGTTGGTGTCCATATTCATGTCTGAATACTTTAGCTCGGTATTTACAAACAACATTTGCTGCATTTACTATTTTGCCCACAAATATTTTAGTTAAATATTTTGGATAGAATCGTTGTACCTTTGTTGAAAGTAAGTTTTGTTTAAATAGAAAAATATTGAATTAAATCCATGGCTTTCATTAATCTGACCATTATTCCCGTCACTCCATTGTATGTTTCGGTGACTGTTTGATTGTTTTACATCCCGTCGAAAAATTTTCACTCATATAGAGACGTCACCAGCTGTAGGTGAAATACCACAAATTTAGCTCTCAGGGCCGTAGAAGTGAGGGATCTCTAACGTGCTAACGCCTGCAGCGACACAGGACCTCCATTTTCAAGGTCATATCCGAAATACCCGTGATTCTTACTTTTAAATGTCGAGCGTTTGGTAAAGGAGCAATCACTACCTATGTTTACGTCTTAGGTTTGACGTAGGCCATGACAGGAGCGGGGCTCGAACTTTCGACCTTGTGGTTATGAAGCGAACGCTCCAACCACTGAGATACCACGATTGGTTTGTACGCTTCGTACTGAAATGCAAAAAGAAAAGGTCGAGCCTTTCTGTTTCGAGGAATTATACATTTTTCATTTTATATCAATTATTTATAATAAATTAAGACTGAATGCGGTAATGTGTTGGAGTAATAACTATAACAAGGGCCACATCGCTCACCTGAGCCACCTTGGCCTTGCCATTGTTCAGCTGTTGTGATGTTTAAGAGATTTTATTCCCACGAACATTTTTGACCCTAAAATGTGACCCCAACCTAGCCCCACAGGATCACAACATAACACAAATGAATTCACATAACACAGAGATGCATAAAACCATATGACTAACATGTTCTTGCTTTTCTGGGTAAGACCAAGGTCATAAGGTCATTGCTCATGGTATGATGTGAAAGACCCTGCCTTAAGTTATGTATGTAGAGAATATGAAAGCTCTATCTTACATAGTTCAGGAGATATTGAATAGGTCAGATTTTTAATAAAAGTAAGTCTAAATTCCAGGTCAAGGTCACAAGATCAAACACCAATATATCTCAAGGTATTCCCATAAAGAATCTATATACAAAATGTAAAAGCTTTACCTTCAAAAGTTCAAGAGTTATTGGTTAGGTAATGTTTTTTAAAGAAAGTATATCAAGGTTACAAGATCAAATACGATTGTACCGCAAGGTCTTGCTATAAAGAATGTATAAAATAAGTATAATATGAAAACCCTACTTTGAATACTTCTGAAGATTTTTACCAGGTTACGTTTTCTTAAAAGTAGGTCGAATTTCAAAGTCAGGTCAAAGGTCATAGTATGAAATTAAAGGTCTTGCCATAAAAAATCTATATACAAATTATGAAAGATCTACCATAAATAGTACAGGAGATATTGAATAGATCAAAAGTTTTAAAAATAGGTCCTATTCCAAGGTCACAAGGTCAAATTTCACTAAATAATAAAGTCTTGTCATAAAGAACCTACATACAAAATATGTAAGCCCTACTTACATAGTTCAGGAGGTATTGAATAATTCAGGTTTTTTAAAAATTGGTCAAACTTCAAGGTCAAAATATCAATCACCATTGCGTACAAGGTCTTGCCATAAGGAATATATACACAAACTATGAAAGCCCCAACTAATTATATACTAGGTATGAAAAATCCATCTATAATAGTTCAGGATATACAATACAGATAAGATTTTATTAAAAGTACGTCAAACTTCCAGGTAAAGGTCATAGGACCACACGCAAGTGCATCATATAAAAAGTCTTTTCGTGAAGAATGTATATACCAATTGTGAAAGCCTTAGATTAAATAGTTCAAGAGGTACTTTTAAAGGTCTTCCTAATATATCGGTAAATAGCACTTTGATCCCCTAGAGTGGCCCCATCCTACTCCTGGGGACCATGGATTGCACAAACCTGTTTATAATTTTCGTTTAAATTTGAACTTTTCTGGCTCAGCAGTTCTTGAGAAGATTTTTTAAAGATTCTCCCTATATATTTGCATGTGAAACTCTGATCCCGTGTCGGGGGTCATGATTTTAAGAAACTAGAATCTGCATTATGTCAGAAAGTTTTCATGTAAATTTGAACTCTGTCTCAGTGGTTCTTAAAAAAAATTTGATTCGCATGTAAAACTTTGATCCCGTTTTGTGTTTACATACCCCCAGTGGTAATGATTTTAATAAACTTGAATCTTGACTATGTCAGGAAGCTTTCTTATAAATATAAACGTTTCTGACCAAACCGTTCTGGAGGAGGTTTTTAAATGAACCCACACTGTTTTTGCATTTTCCTGATTATCTCGTGATTATCTCCCCCTTTGAAGGGGAATGGCCCTTCATCACAAACTTGAATCTCCTTCACCCAAGAATTATTTGTACCACGATTGATTGAATTTGGCTCAGTGGTTTTGGAGAAGATGAAAATGTGAAACATTTATGATAACGATGAGGCAACGGAACGTTTTGATCAGAAAATCTCACTTGAGCCTTCGGCTCAGGTGACCTGATAATCATTGGGGTTCGAATTGATCATTGGCAGCCTAACTTAGCTACGCCAACAAAGCTGTGAGTTTTCAGTTTGCATAGGAACTTTAATGAGTGTTTGATGGTAAATGTGTGTTTTGTCACAAATGGAATGGAGAATGATGTTTGGATTTTTCAATTCAAACATTTGACACAACAATGTTAAAATGCAGCAATATCAGACGTAAATCATGTGCAGAAGTTGCGTTGTAAAATCGTGTAGGTTTTGTAAGGATGAATCTGTAGCTCTTTGGTATATCCAAAATTCCAGAGATTTTCAAATCTGTAAAGAAAACACATGAAACCTTGTGCTTTTTATATGTTTTTGGACGCTTTAATATCTATTAGAAATTACGAAAAAATAGTCACATTGTAAGCAAATATTATCTTTCTGTTCCATATATTTGCCCTCCTAGGCTGTTTTCAAGAATTCCATCTTTGAATGCCATTGTAAGAACGGTGACTTCTGTAACTATGGTGAATGGGGGTGTAAAGGTAAGTCAGTTAATCACAATTTCATTCCCCCTTTCAAACTCCCTACAGTATATAATGTGTGGTAGTTTTTCATTTGAGATATCCAAATTAACATTCTTTGTTGAATATTTGTTTAGAAAAAGAGGTAATAAAAAAACCACAACAACATTGTAACTCCCTCCTGACCATCCTTCCAAACAATCACAAACCCCTTATCTTTTTGAGTACCTTTATAGGTGAATGTATTGCCATCTTCTGCGACAGCACTGGTCAATCACAGAATACATCCTGCACAGACAGTGGAAGAGGTACGTGCATTTGATACTTGGCTCTAATGTCAAAGAAAGACAACCCGTTGCATTACCTACATATAATACCCGGATCTGTAGCAGTGTGGGAATGTCAAGGAAAGACAACCGGTTGCATTGACGGCGTATAGAGGAAATAGAGTTAAACCTCTTGACATATGTTTGAATATGGCAACCCAGAAATAGGAAATTTGGTTTGAATGGTTTTACAATCACATGCATCTCTCAGTATAATATGAAGTTGAGATAGATTTAAAGTGTGTAGTTCTAGCATACTCTGTGTAGTAAAAGTGATTTTTTTTTTTGCATTCATGTTTTATCTGTCAATTACCAATTATAAGACATCTTTTCAGTTTTTCTTATCAAAGCAAGAATATTTTCTCAATTGATAAATTTTTACTGTTATCAATTTTTTTCATTTTTAAATCTCTCTCTCTCTCTCTCTCTCTCTCTCTCTCTCTCTCTCCACCCACAACTTTCACACCTCCCAAGGACTACCACATCCATGGATCTATATGTACATTCATGTAATATGTAGGTCATGGATACGTCCCACCATTGTTTACCTAATATGTTTGACATATATGATAAAGTATTGATGGTTGTTTTGTTCGTGGTTTTAAATGACGTGTTTGCCGTAATGATATGCTAATGCATTTACAACGTTGTATGCAGCTCAAACTTGTTTCCTATTATGTAATAATGCATATATGTAGTGAAATTAAAAAAATTAAAAAAAATGGTAAGATTGAAAAACGGAACAAAATAAAAAAGATAATTGCGAAATTCATTATTACCTTTCAGGTATTAGCATATGACCAAAAACTCATAAATGACGAGCGAGTGAAACTTCGGGTAGTGGCGTCTATGGAGCCCCATCCTTTGTCTCCGTATGGAGATGGTGATTTTGGTTATCAGACGATAAAGAACAGCATTAGGCAAATTTGGACCAATGCTACTGTAGTACCAGGTATGAGATTTAGAGCAATGACAGGCTTGCTGTCTAGTTTTATGAAAGGGTTTATAACTAAGATCAACAATTTGAGCTGGTATACATAATGGCAGTAGTATCATGCTAAAATTTGGAGAGAGAAATCTAGTATATACGTTTCTTTATTCCATGGATTTGAATTTGAAAAAAAAAACCATTGGATAAATTGCTAAACAAGGTTTTGGTTTTTAATCCTGAAACCTTAAGAAGGGGACATAAAGCTTGGACAGTATATGTTCTGTGTGGCAGTGTGGATAATATTTATTATTGGTAATCATATGACGTACCCATTGCGGAACCACGAGTAAATTATTTCCCCTCAAATAAATCTTCACTGCCTGTTGATTGCTTAATCAATATTTGGTTCATCTCCAGCTGGAAAATAAAGTAGAATTTTATTGATATAAATTTTTTTTTTAATCAATCAAGATGACTGTGTTTTTGCCCTTGTCGTTGGTCACACAATGTGGACACAGCGTTGATGACATCAACACTGTTATATATATTTTTGTTAATACAAGTTTGAATGCACTGAAAAATTCAATTCATAGTATACTTGTAATCTATATCATGTATTTACTACACATAAGTTCAGAACAGGCGGAAAATATCTATTATTGTAGTTATAAGACATTGGGGAAAGGGGGGAAAAACTTATCATCTGAGAATAATTTTAGAAATGAGACGTCATGCTCATGTTTTGATATGATTAATCACGCAAAATGTTAAATATTACAGATACAATTTTAACATTACCCATCCCCTTTGAATGCATTGCACTGTATTCAAATGAATTAAGTTTTACTACAACAAATGTCAAATGCTACGACCAGTTGATATTTTGTGTACACATACAGATATTACTTTCGGAGACAAAGCGATGCTTTTTTAATTATTTTAAGCCTAGTCATATCTGTACTGTTGTATATTTAGATATGCTGTAGGAGTGTGTTTTGGAATTGCCTTGGGATTCGATCAATATTTAATAATTATAAACCAAAAATAAAAAAAAAACTCCTGCGAAGCTCATGCTTGAAGACAATAAACGAAAAACAGGCACAGAAAAAAATCTATATGTAGAGGATTTTTAATCTGAAGGGACTTGCGTGCAAGACTTGTTGAAACATTGAATCATACTTCCTAAAATAATATACCGCAGGTTATCTTTTTTCGGACATATTTTGTTTTTTCAAAAGTTTAGAATCATTTGAATTTTAATCAATTGACGTCAGTGTTTGGTCATTAAGGCTACATCGTAGTTAGTTAGGTTTAGGAAAGTCAAGAAATGTTTAAGGATGTTACGTAGTTAGAAATGTTTAAGAAATGTTTAAGGATGTTACGTAGTTAGAAATGTTTAAGGATGTTTCGTAGTTATAAATGTGTAAGGATGTTTCTGTAGTTAGAAATGTTTAAGAATGTTTCTGTAGTTAGAAATGTTTAAGGATGTTACGTAGTTAGAAATGTTTAAGGATGTTACGTAGTTAGAAATGTTTAAGGATGTTTCTGTAGTTAGAAATGTTTAAAGATGTTTCTGTAGTTAGAAATGTTTAAGGATGTTTCTGTAGTTAGAAATGTTTAAGGATGTTCCGTAGTTAGTTAGTAACGTTAGGATATATCTCATATTAAGTTTAAAACAGCACCTAACATGTTAGTCCTGAGATACTTTTTATATATCTATCTAGCTCTTGCTGCGTCTACTAACCTCTCGTTGAATTCTTACAGGTGTGATGATAGGAAATACCGACACTAGACACTACATCCGCTTCACCAAGAACATTTACCGGTTTAGTCCCACTTTTATGTTTCCAGAAGATCTCAAACGTTTCCATGGAAATAATGAAAGACTTTCAATTCATAATTATGAACAAGCTCTTAATTTTTATTATCATTTGCTTGTCAATTCAGATGAGATAAACTTACCGCCTTTGCATAAACACGGGGATGAACTGTGATGATTGTTTGGGTATGCATATCATTATGAAAATTCACGCTTACTATGATCATATAACCTTCATATATATTTGTGGCATTTACAAAAGAAGAAGGTACAATTCTGTTTATGTAATACATTTTAAGATTTTATTGTGCATGTATTTGCAAATACGTTTTTCAAGTGAAAAGAATGTATGGATTTCATTTATTGATGAGAAAATGAATTTAACTACACCTGCAAAAAGTAGGATTGATTTGAGCATTGGTGCAGTTTCTCTATGGTACGTAAACGTAGGGCTGAAAATGTACGTTTAGACCTACATCTGTCTAGTTTGTCATTCATGTATCTAATATTTAGTTCGATAGGAAGTTAGATTTTACGTATATATCATTGGTAGTAGTTCATTAGATTTACTTTTTGTTATCTTTGTTACGTGTATCATCAATCAAACTGTTATATATAAATTTTATGCTGGGTTCAATTGCGGACATGGTACTAATGACTGAAGTTCGTGTTGAGATGACTTGAATCAATTAAAATTTATTTACATATCTTAGAACTGTTGTTGGAGATAATACTTTATTTGAGACTTAAATTAGGAATAATTCTTAAGTGACCAGATATTTCTACGTTATTTTTCTTTTCACTATGGATGAATTCCAACTTGAAATAATATGAAATCTTTTACTTTCGATTGCATTTTGTGTCCTGCACGAGTTATACAGAACAAGGTTCCAGCTCGTGTTAGGCGTTGGCACGATAAAGAACTCCCAACTTCATCAAATCCATGTCATAGGTGTAGATCTGACACTACATTTACAGCATGTGTGGTCTCCATATGAATGCGTTGTTTTAATGCAAACATATATAGAGATAATAGTTTTAAACTGATGAAATCAGCTTAATTCAGACTGTTACCATAGATATATTATGGCATTTATAAAAATTTATAACATTTAAAATATGCTTTTTTATATGGATTATAACTGAAATAGAGGTAAGACACATCCTCTATATTCATTCATGTTTATGCTGTTCCACGTAAGCAGATTTAAGTGTTATACCAGAATCGTCCCGTCCCTCTGTCGATACATATAGCTATGAAAGCACAAGGTCAAGGACGCCTTATTACATGTAGATTTTAAACTTGTTTGTATGTCAAATATTGGAAGTTTTTCGTCCACCTGCAGGATCTTCATCTGACCTACATTTTGTGTTTCAGTCACTCTGGTTAAAGTCTGATCACACCTTATAAGAAGACAATACAAATGAAATTTTTCTTCTGATACAAGGTAATTTGTCGTACTCAAGGTCCAGATGCTGGATGTAACCAACATTTGGCGTTCTTGCGTTATGGCCAATGCAATACATCGCCTTAAAAGTAATGCTTCTCTCAGCTGGCGTGGATGCTGGGTCTGACATGCATGTTGATGAAAAGTTCAGTGCAAACTCGACAAAGGACATATCTCGGGATGCTCCTTCCAAGTCATGGTCCGTTTGCTGCATTTGACCTACATTTTGTTCTTAAGTCTATCTGGATGCAGGTGCTTATGTAATGTATTTATACGCATAATCATTATATTGCAAGATCAATGCAAACGTTTTAAAAGATTGTGATTAGAAGATATACCTGGTAATTTAAAATATTTCAAACAAATACGAATTCAGATAATAGAAATTTGATATGAACAATAACTTTTATAAATTGTCAATGCCGCATTGAAGGTTATTCAGAAATGATTATGGTGTTCAAATATACTTTTTCTAATACATGTATATTAAATTTTAAGTACATGTAATGATGATGATTAGTGTTAATCCCGTCAGGATAGCTCTTACAGTAGTTTTTTAAACATAAAAAAAATTATTAAAAAAGCCGAGGAAAGTGAGTCTTAACAACAAAAACAAAACAAAATAAATAATAATAATAAAAAACTAAGAAAATAAGTCTCACCAGTATTTGCTAAGTTTATATGACAATACATTGATTGACTGTTGTTTAATGTCCCTTCGGGAATTTTTCACTCAACGAAATCTCTCTAGCTTAAGGTCTACCGATTTTTATGTGCAGTTATTCTAGACGCGTCTAGCCAATTAAACGTGAGAGCTTTTCATTATGCGAACACTTACCGCTTGTCGACTTTTAAAGACTCGGACTAGAGAAGGAACATTCGCTACCTATTTTAATGACCTAGTTCTGTAGTAGCTTAAAATCGAGCTCGGCATGCCTTGTGCACCAAGCGATAGAAGTAAATCCTGAAGTTGTTTTCCGAATGGAATAGATTGAGATTAAAGAGGGAATATCACGCAACAAAGTTGTTCGAACTTGCATAGACGGGTTCGGCAGGAAAAGAGGGTCAGGGTCCGGCAGGAAATGAGGGTCAGGGTCCGGCAGGAAAAGAGGGTCAAGGTCCAACAGGAAATGAGGGTCAAGTTCCAACAGGAAATGAGGGTCAAGGTCCGACAGGAAAAGAGGTCAAGGTCCGACAGGAAAAGAGGTCAAGGTCCGGCAGGAAAAGAGGGTCAGGATTGTGAGGATCTCCTAAATCTGACATTTCCTTGTAGTGATATTTTTAGTATAAAAGCCGAAGCATTATTTTGCTATATATATATATAATTCACACAAATGGATTTTTAATTACTAAATGTTTTAGCGTTTAAATCGGGACTCGCGAGTTCTAGGCCTCATTTTGAAATGATTTAGTGATCAACTATCATAGAGATATAGAATTACCACAAAATATATAACTCTGCTGATTATTTTGTGTACCTGCAGTCACTGATCAGAATTATTATTTGATTTTTGAAAGTGTGCCAAGAAACTGCTGGCATTTCTGAGTTTAATGGCGATAAGTTTATCAAAATTGAACCTGTTTACGTAGGCTTGGTGGCAATTTCTGGGAAAAAATATAGTTATATGTATGTATCAATTCTAAAGCAAGAAATTCCCTTGTGAACCTTAAATCTGGCGCTTAAGTGTAGATACTAATATTTACGATGTATGGACATTT
>JAMZEH010000135.1:0-18250 GCA_024699665.1 Ostrea denselamellosa | reverse complement strand
TCAAAAACGAATTTGGAGAAAATACTTTTAGAACATTTTCTATTCCAAATATCATTTTAAGTCCTTATATTTTGTTTACATCTAGGAGAATGCCGCTTTGCAGGTTTGTAACAATATCAATAATTGATTCACACCAAAGAATGCAGAAGGGTGTCCAGATGAGACATGAAGTTCAGTGTTATTAGCCTTTAATTGCATAGGCAAAATTCTTGCAGCATGCCTATCATGGTGCCAATCTGAATTGAGTACAGTGATATTTAATCATGACATTCATTAATGACCCCGCTGCCTACATTCTTATGAAAAACAAGAAGACAATACATCTTTTAAAAAAGGCAAATCGTTGAAAGCAAGAAAATCATTAACATGCTTTGTTTCAGATAATACCTTGGATTACTTAAGCGAAACCATCTCATGAAGCAACAGCTTGCATAATTCGGATTATGCATTACATATTCGACAAAAGTCTTCTGCATATTGTGCATGTTTGTCACAATTTTGACTCGAGATTAGTAAAAGCTCCTCGTTTGCTACTGAACCTCGACACAAGAAGAAACAACACAAACAGGGATATATTTATTTACAAGAAAATACTCCAGTATATACACACAAGCAAAACATTCACACACGAATTCTCAAAAATCACGCACCCTTAATCATATTTACAGAATTAATGCCTAAAAATAATACATGTATTTTGCATAAGACACACAGTCTATTTTATATTAGCCCTCGACATAAGGTTTACGTCAATTTATTTACCACACGAAGCGCAAAAGGATACTTGTACGTGTTCATGGTAAACTGTCATGCCACCACTTTGCTTCCATAGATGCCATGCGTGTTTGTAGATTTCTAACGACATGATTCGCCGACACTTGTACAGCTGTTGTAGAATTGCTGGTTCTTCAAAACATGCACACATGTTGTGCAAGCTACACATGGGCTGGGTATCTCCGTAATAAGTACACACTAGAGATCACGTTCCACCCAGGATTTCACACCGAGAAAGCAGCACCAAATACTCATACAAAACGTACGGTGTGCTATTCAGGAAAGAAAAACTTTAAAAACTATGTACAAAAATTGTGACAATGTTGTGATCGAATTTTATTTCCTTATCAAGAAATACGTTTGAAACGATTGACTGGATCAGCCAGTGAATTGCATGCACTTCAGGATGCTATACTCTGTCGCTATTGTCACAGTAGAATTAGTAAAATAAACCTAATGCACTTAGTATGAAGTGTAAAACCCTAGACAGTGGTACTATACCAAACGAACCTTTAGAATTGTCAGATTTAGAAGTGAATGATTTTACTTATACAAATGCATCATGAATCGTTTATATAAATGGCAAAATTTATATACATTGGGTATATTGTGTCAACAAGTTTGGCCCATCTATTTAACATATACAGGCATGTAGAATCGGAAGGGGGACTGAGGGCTGCCCTTTGTTTCACAGGCATCATTTTCTGTTATATGTGTAAGCACATAAAGATGTTTGTGGTAACTCACCCCTTCTTCCTTCTTTATAGTAGATGTAATGGTAAGAATCAAGTATTACCCCCCACTCGCCGCGTCAAACCTAAGACGTAAACATAGGTAGTGATTGCTCCTTCGCCAAACACGCTCGGTGTATAGATGTGAAAATCTTGGGTCTTTCAATTATGACCTTAAAAAACGGAGGCGTTGGCACGTTGAAAAACTCTCATTGCTACGCTCATAAGTGCTAAGCATAGGTCTAAATTTGTGGTACTTCCCCTACACCTGTACAACTGGTGACATCTCAATGTGAGTGAAAAATTCTCGACGGGGCGTAAAACAACCAAACAACCAACCCCACCCTTTTGATGTAAAGGTGAAAATAGCTAACAGTATTCCATCTCGTAATTTCTATAACAAATACAAATCAGACAGATGGCCAAACACGGACCCCTGGACACACCAGAGGTGGGATCGGGTGCCTAGCGGTCTCACCCGCTGTGAGCTCAACATCCCGATCAGGCAAACGGAGAAATCCGTAGTCAGAATAAGTGCACCAAGAACGGCCTAACAACTGGTATGAAACACGTCAGACAGCATTTCACCAAATGGAAAGTTGTAATGGCAAACTATATCGTTATAACGACCATAAAATTTGCGACTTTAGACGAGATTGTACAAACCCCTGTAACATCAAGTTCTTTATCAGTAATTTAAAAACTGATCATATGCAGAACAAGCTCTTGCATATCGAATCAATTGGGAGATATCAAAAGCATATGCAGGTTATGATGGAATATTGTTATTTAGATAAGGAAAGTTGACATGGAGAAATTGAAATCATCCCGTTTGTCATAAAGTTGAGTTGTTATTTGCCTCCAGCAAACTATTTTAGTAAAATATCTAAGTACGAAGCAGATGTGGAAAAGTCTGTGGTGTCTTTTTTATATCAAGTTCACTGGGATATATCAATTCGTAATATGAATGAAAATGATTATTGTTGATAGATAAAACGTTGTCGATATATCTAAATGTCGAATTGAAGGCCACAGCAAGAGATTTTATTTTCTCATGTAGAAGCTTTTGAATGAATTCTGCTTCATAAGAATATAAAAACAGGTCAGCTAACAAAGGAGCACAATTCGTGCCCATGGGAATTCCAACAAACTGTTGGAAGACCCGATCACCAAAGACTACGAAGCTATGGTCAATGAGAAACTTTAGCATATTTCTAATATTGCCTTCAGAGTACTTATGCGTGGAGTCAAAGAGTGTTTAATAAAATAATTTTTGGGATGACCGATCACTAGGTATGTATATTTCCCTTCACCATTTTTGTTGACGAAGTAACTGTCTATGATGTCAAAAAGCTACTCTTTAATTTATTGTGAAGTATGGTCATGTAAAGTGTTGTAAAATCATACGTTTTAATGTAGTTAATTTGAGAAAAGTTTCGTGATTTCAAATTCATTTCAAAAATCCACATTTGATTTACACCACTTCTGGCATATGTAGTGGCACAGTACGAAGTTTCTCCTTCAGAACAGTTAATAGTTTCATGAGGAGCAGAGATAGGGGCTTGGTAGACCACCTACTAGATCCAGCAATGTATTTTTGTTTGTAAGGGTTAAGAAATCGATGTTTGGAGATTTTTTGAAGCACAATAATAGTACGCTACTACCAACACCGTCACCACCACGTATTAAGAAACTGAAGGTTGGGGGAATATTTTGGAGGTAAAATTAGTTGTTTATCATTACCACAATTGTGAAGTCATCTTCTCCGACTGCCCCTCCTCCCCTTTGGTCCTTCGGATGAGACCGCAAAAACCGAGCCCCGTGTCACAGCAGGTGTGGCACGTTAAAGATCCCTCCCTGCTCAAAGGCCATAAGCGCCGAGCATAGGCCTAATTTTTGCAGCCCTTCACCTGCAATGGTGACGTCTCCATATGAGTGATAGATTCTAGAGCGGGACGTTAAACAATATATAATCAATCAATCATGCAATAATTCCCCCTTGTCTCAAAGATGCTTCATACAAAATATCAGAGGAATTGGAATGGAAGTTATCAAGAAGTTAAAATTGTTCAATTAACACATTCATTCATTGATCATTTTGGTTCCACCCTCATACCAAACCCTACACCTGGGATCACGAAATTTACAATTTTGGTAAAGGGCTACCTACTCATTCTAAATATCCATTTACTTTCAATTTGGTGTCAATAGCATTAAAGAAGACGTTTTTAAATGTTTTACCTATAAATACTATATAGCAAGTTTGGCCCTGCCATAGGGTCAGAATCTCTGCTCCGAGGATCATGAAATTTACAAATTTGGCAAAGGCCTCCCTGCTCTTCATTACTGTCATTTAGTTTGTCTTGCAAATGTGCAGTTCTATAGAAGATGTTTTGAACATTGGTCACTTTTTGCAGTTTTGACATATTTGGAGAGGATATGGCCAGGATGTTGGGATACTGATCTGTCAAAGCCCTGTATATGACAGGAGTCCAACGACCATCATAAGGCTTTCCACTTTGTGGACATATTTCTTATTGGCACAGCTATAATTAAATAAATAGAACCGTTCTTGAATTACAGTATAAGAAACAAATACTTCGATATAAAAAATACACTTTGTTTGCATTGAAGGAGATGAGCTATTCGACATTGCATTTCCAAAGAAAAGCCTCCCGACACTCCTTGAATATTTCATGTGGTGCAGTACAGACAAGGACTCCAGCTACAGGTTAAATTTTAACAACAGTTTTGCAAAATGCAATTTAAATAGTTATATATAGACAAAAGCTTTTTCTAAAACGGATATCGATATTTGCAGACTTGTTCAGATCATATTTACATGAATTCACATCCTTACACTGTATATGTGTTGTGTGGTGTACGAAGAAACAATTCTATACAGTAATGATGGCTGGGAAATAGATAAATTAAATTACCAGGACGTAGATGTCCACATTTGATTGATTATTTAATGCTTTCCGCCACACTCAACAATTTTTCAGTTATCTGATGGCGTCCAGTTTTTTGTTGGTGGAGGAGAGAACCCAGATACAATGTACCTGGGAAGAGACCACCGACCTTCCGCAAGTAAACTGGCAAACTTGCTCACATAACGCCGCGGCCGAGATTCGAACACGCGCCGACAGAGGTGAGAGGCTTTGTGATTTTGAGCCCGATGCTCTAACCACTCGGCCCCCACATTTAAGAATTTTTTTTTCAGCTTTCCTCCATATGATTACATGTACCGCAGCGTGAATCCCTGCATTTTCCAGTGGATTTGGAATGCTCGTTGTAAATCGGGGCGCGTTAGAATCTTAATTTGAGATTCTTTTATTAGGCTTCTGAGATATTTGGGGCTGTTCCAATATTGCCAAAAAACTTCTAACTGTTCAAGAAATATGCTGGTTGTGTGCATTGTGCGTAATCACGAAAGGAATATCGATTTTTCTTCGTGACGGGGGTTTCTTAAGATCGAAATAGGTATGGTTTGTACTTTTTTTAATTCCGCCATTGCTGCGGTTTTCTGGGTAATGTTTTCACTGACGGAATACTTTCATTTCCTCGAATCGTTTTGACCATAATGAAGTTTTCGTAATTATTTTACATATCCGTGTAGCCATGTTATATGGAATTTTTCGTTTAGTATGGGAAGGGTGACATGAACGGAAATCGAAATATTGCTGTAAATCTGTTTCTTTACAATAAAGATCCGTGATTATATTGGTATTATCCTTGATTATTTGAAGATCCAAAAATGGTAGTTCTTTGTCATTATTATACATAGTAAAGTGAACAGATTGATGTAATTGATTAATTTCAGCATGTTTTGAAAGCAAAATGGTATTGACATAATGTATCCTAAAAAGTTAGGTCAAAATAAATCAAAGTTAGATTATGATCTACATGTACAATGATATGGAGGAGGGGTGTTGAAAGAGGGTGTTTTTGTATCATTATGTGCTCTGTACACAAAATCTGTGTGCGATGCATGAACTTGCAATTTCTATTTTTAGATGTTGTGTAATATCATAACTGAACATTTAATTAAATATGAGGAGGTATGCTGTCCAGTTACTTTTTAACCGCTGAAACATACATATATCCTAGATCACCGCCCCTTTATATTGATTGACAACGTATCAATAATATATAGTTGGCCTTATACACTGGACTGTGGGGCATTGCCAGTTGTTCTTCTCGTGGTACCTTCTGATTTTAATGACAAATTACTGCCCAACACTCTGAGGTTTTTAATAATGTTTGTACAAGTGTACGTCTGCCACAACCGGCTTGGCCAGTTAATATGAAATTCTGGTCCTATTTGGCTAAGATCAACGCCTTTAGTTGATTTTCGCCTGTATTTACATTGGGATTCTCTTACCAGTAGGGATTCGGAAGACCTTGTCTAGTGTTTATAGTTGGTTGTGACAGAAATATGTCAGTATTACAACTTCCGTTAGTTATAGGTGGCGAGGTTAAAACAATGAAATACAGCGGCGTGAAGTAATTATTATGCACTAAATAGCGATGCATGTTATCCACGAGTCAGTAGTAGATTTAGAAGGGTCGTTCTTTTCAGATGGTAGGTGCATTATTGGTGTTTTTACGATGGGATTTCTCAGCGAGGTGCCGATTTTTTCATAATGTCGCGGGCTGAATTCATACCTTGTTCATTTATTATAATTGGTGATATGATATTTTTAAAACAATTTCTATGCAAAATTTGTGTATTCCATTGAATACACTTTGAAGTAACATATCTTATTCAAAATACACCCGAACAACCGATGAAATTAAATATTCAAAATTACAAGGGGTACCGGGAGTCCTGTCCACACGCACCTGTGTTAAATACCTGTAGGTAAGAACGTGTTAATTTTGAATTCTATACCATTACTCTTTAAATAAATACATGTTATAAGTTCTAACTCAAGCGATATAATTGCCCGTGATGCAGAACGGGAAATTTATTTTACATCTCATTTTAGATATGCAAAAGTGGAAAACTCTTTCTAGATTTCGTAGCTGTTGGGGTTAGTGATACTTTTAACAAACACTTCGTTACTGATAAAGCCTGTGGATCTCTAGTTTATTGCGCATTTTTCTACAATTTTTTTTATATCTATTATAACTATTTGTATATTGTCTTTCAATAATATATGTAAAATATATATACATTCTTTATATAAAATGCATTAAAACGCAAACTAAATCTGTATGCAAACGCTGTGAAGTGGAATCGTCCTCGCCGTGGTCAATCCAAGGACAATAATCAACCTGCATTACTCGAGGGAAGTGTGGTAATGTGTGTATGTGGACACAATTATTTTTAATTCCCAATTCAAATAAGTCTATCAATGCCATTGAAATTATGAAGTATTACATTAATTGTATTTCATAAGGTTAACTTAAGCCTTTAATAAATATTTATGCCAGTATGGGTTTCCATAGATTGTCCTTGTTTAAAGGTGATTGGCATTGGAGGTTTTGGTCGGCTGAACGTCTAGATCAGGTGGTTTTCCTAGAGTATTTTTGTAGTCATCTCCACAGGTACTTGAATAATGGATCATGGCCATTTCACCACCACCCTCGTTTTTCTCATCTGAAATAGACACGCTAATCTTTTTTTTTTTACTTTCTTTATACTTATATTTTGTAAATATGCTTTAAAAATCATCTAAATATGTTATTTTTCATCTCTGTCACATATTAGTAAAAAGTACGTTATCAGTGATTATAAGAAGAGAAGACATGCAACTCTTTTCACGTCGTCTGCTTCATCTGGTTCAAACTTTTTTTTCATTCGCAGCAAGTCAAAACATTGGATGTGCATGTATCAATACATTCATTAGACATTCTTCTTTACTTTTGAGTTTCCGTTATATTTTCAGAACTCAAAGATATTTAATTACATCAATCAAATCACTGACAATCAGAGTAAATTTCATTTCTGTGCATCAGCCGGTCCGGAAGTGCAGGAACGATAACCCAGAATGCTGTTTCGATTGACATTACGCACGTGTCACGATGATGTCCGCATGTATGAATGATTTCTTGCAGAGAGTAACCTGATGTGTTGATTGGTCAAGTACTGGTCTAGTACCACATATCCGGTGAGGATATATTATGAGAAGTTATGCACATGTGTGCATAGTCTACATGCATAATGTAAATATTTTATGATTAATATGTATGCACATCATATAATATATATTCATGTTCTATTAGATTACTAGTAAAGATTGGCAATTTATATTTTATTCTAATCAAATCATGATGCATACAGTAAAATTAACTCTTTTTATATACCATTTCTACAACACTAAGATAATTTCTGTGATATCTGTGCTACTATGTCTTATTTTATTGTCTACCGAATGTGAATATACGAGGGTTGATTGATATTTTGTGAGCCTTGTATTGAAGGAGGTTAGCATCGATGTCCTCTTTCAGCCCTACTATTCCCCGACAATTTAAGGCCGAAGACTGGTGTCATTTGGTCAGTTTATATCGACGAGGCAGCACTCTAAAGTAAACAAGGCCAGTGGCTTTTGCAAAATGGACAAAATTGGTGAAAGAACACTGATCCATTGTTTGTATAAGAAAGGTTAGCACCTAAAATGTATCACGACAAAATTTAATAATGCTTGGCAATGTTAGTCTGAGTTTTCGTTGTTCGGGTCTGTAGTGTGTCCCTATGTACACGTTAAGGACTTCATCTTTCGAAGTTTTTATTTTGGAATTTACATTTAACTAAACGATAAGCAATTCCTAACTTACATTAAAAGAAAACTAGTTTGATAAGCAAATAACTTTTATTTGAAGCAAACAAGAAAACAAAATTACGTAAGCCGAGGTCCCTGCAAATAGAGAATTAAACAGTCATGCAATGAGGAAGTTGAATGTTTTATTAAGAACTGCCCTAAAGAATAGCAAGATTACAATCTTATTTGATCATTTATTGTATCTTTAAATTGTAGTTTTCACTTTTGATGTCACAGACTAGTAAAAACGTTGGCGAACTAGTGAATCTAATTAGTCCATTTCATATGTCGCAATCACCAAGAAACGTTATAAAAATTATGAATGCAGTATAATAGTAAATAGCAACATATTAAATTGGTTCTGGGAAGAATCTGGAGTGAGACAGGGATGCCTCATCTCCCCTATCACCTTCTTCAAGACAATTGACTAGGTAATGAGGAAAGCAACATTCAAAACAAGAGGAATACAATGGGATCTGCTGCCACACCTAGAAAATCTGGACTTTGCTGATGATGGATCCATATTTTCCACCAACATTAAGAACATACAAGAAAATTCAGACAGTTCAACAAATTTTCAAATCAGAGCGGTCTGTACATCAGCACAACAAAAACAAAAGCCATGAAAATTAACATCAATTTTCAATTTGGGGGTGGGGGTCACATACACACACACATAAAGAAGACGCAACAATTGAAGTATGTTGAGGAATTTTGTTACCTAGGAAGTCTTATCAGCACATACAATGCAACCCACAAAGACATCAAAACTAGACTAAGGAAGGTGAAGATGCCTTTTTCAATCTTACATCCAATCTGGAATTCCAACCTTTATTCTCTTAAACAAAGTGTAAGCTATTTAATAGCAACATTAAATCTGCACTCCCAGACAGATCTGTGTGTTAGAGAATTATGCAATGTGACTTGAAGAAAATTGAAATTTCTATCACGGATGCCTTTCAGAAAATCTGCAAAATATTTTGGCTTAAGACATTTCAAACATTAACCCACTGACGAAAACATCAGCATTGAAATAAAGGAAAGATGTTGAGATGGGTAGGTCACATTTTCAGAATGACCCAGCAGCAACTTCCAAGTTATTCCAAGATGAACCTCACCAAGAAAGAGGCCAAAAACAAAGTGGCGGCGAAAGGTGGAGACTCGTAAAGTGCAAAAACTGCCGATGAGGTGGATTTGCATGCAGCTTTGATATGATATTATCTATTGAGTAGTTTTATCATTTAAATGTTGTATCACAACATCAGTGTGGAGGCAAGTGATTATTGAGGAATGCGGCTTATAGGGGTCATATATTTTCTTACGTAGTAAAAAAAATCTTTTAATTCTTTTTGCAATACTTACCATAATCAAGTTTAAAAGTATTTCCAGACAATACCCATCCCTACTATCAGCAATAATACGTTTGTTAATAAAATAAAATACCTTTGTTTCCGGTTACCTGACCGACTCTATCTTTTTTATTTAGGTTCAAATTTGCAAATCTGTGATACACAACTCTGAATTCAACAATTCAATAATTACATATTTAAGCACCAGAACTCCCGTAAATCCGATGTTAACTACTATATGAGAAACTTTTCATGGATATACACGCTTTCCATCCCAACATTCTACTTGTACGCTAAATATAGTTAGTTTATTCATTCGGTGTGATTTCTTTACCATGATAATGTGTGACTATTGTCACAGACAACAATGGAATACTTAACGCTTTTCTTCTTTTAATTGAATATGTGATCTATGTCTATTCATACAATTACATTTACATATATAGATAGACCCTCATTTTTTTCTATTTATATCTATTTATTGATTAAAATACAGATACCTGTGATACAATGCAAACAAGTAACAGATTTTTAACCGACTAAGAATACCACTTGGTCAGAATTTTGTCTGCATAACACACAAATTGCGATTTTTCATTTTCGGACCCAATAAGGGGATGCATATTAATTACCAAATGCATTAATTCGTTTCGGCAAAATATGGTATTAAAACAACAAAATACAAAGTGTTCATTCTTCACATAGTTTACTGACTATACGTTTTAGTTTTAACGATACTTTTTCCTCATCACGGGTGCGGTTCTTTCTTGGTTGTTGTTCCACATGGATTAGAGTTCAATGCATCATTTGTACAATGACGCAATGTACCAAATCGTAATTGGCTTTGGTGTGTATCAATTTAACTTTAAGACAAGAGAGGTGTGTTTTAAAACTTCTAATATTATATTTAAAACTAGTAAAACAAAAATAATAATAATAATATTATCAAATAAAAAAATAGCGACCTACCGATCCTTAAAATCTAAGGTAACCTGAAACACATATTTATTTATTTGGCCTAAGTGGAAAAAAAAGTCATTCATTCCTTGCTTTAAAAATATACTTTAAATAAAACTTTTTTGTGATTATGAGATATCTAAAACACGCTTAATCAGAAAGTCATGTTAGTTTTGAAGTCATATTAGTTTTAATGTATATAGTCCATATTTTTGTCGGTCTTCAATAAGTCTTCTGTAGGTCTTCAATATAAACAATGCCCAGTAAGTCTTAATAAGATATCATCGATACTTGCTCAAGATGAACGACAGTAATGTTTTCAAAGCATCTTCTGGTTCTTTTCCTAGCTCGATGAAGGACTCTAACATATGGACACCCGCTGGAAATATCTCAGTAAAAAGGTAGATCATGAGAAAAGGTCTTTTAAAGGTGCTGGTTCATTATCATTATCAGTGGCTTTGTGGTGAATATATTCCACAACAGCTGACGACTGGCTAAAACTAATTTCATATCCTTGAGCGCCATCACAAGATAAAAGTCGTAATGCTGCAAGACTACAGGAATCACTTATTAGTCGAGTAAATGCACGTTTCAATGTCGTTTTCAGCGGCATAGTCATAGGAATGAAAGTATCAATTCCCCGGGTGCGAAACACGGACGCAGTTCCGAAGATTGAGAAACGGTATGAATGTCAACAGTCTAGTGCCGGTTGCGTATCTTGGGTTTAAACCTCCGATCAATTAAATGGGGATTGTTTAGTGTACACAAATGTACAGTGTCAAGAATGATTAACAAAGTTTCGCGTGCAGTAACATCTTTGTAAAATAATTATATAACATTTGCTTCTGGAAATATAATTTTAGAAGTGCAGAGAGCGTTTATGCAACAAAGTAGCATGCCCGGTGTGGGACTGATAGATTGTACCCATTTTCAATCATGTCCCCAGTAGGGGATACTGCTGAACTTTTCAGAAAATGAAAGGTTATTTTTCTATTAATGTGCAGGCAACAACTTCTGCTCTCATTTATGGATATGCTACATCATATTGATATTACTTAAAAATAATAAATGTCAACATTTTATTTATTTCATAATCCCTGTAACTAACCTCTTTATCGGGATATGGGGTTTTATCTAAGTCGCCATGTAAAACAGCATCTTCATCAAATTCATTGTCAGTGCTATGAAATTTGCTGTGGAAGCATTGAAGAAACAGCTGAATGAAAGCTGATCAATCCCGTATCCGCTTGTGGACCCCCACCAGTTTTTGCTTTCTCCCTTCGGTCTCTTGCAACAGCAGATTTTGTCCTGGATTTCATATTTTTCCAAAGGGACGTCAACTGAGTACATGTCCTGTGATTAACACCATGGCTTGCATTAAATTCAGACGAAATTTTTTCCCATTTCAACTTTTTCTTAGAAACCATTTTTCTATCATTTTGTTTATTTTCAATAATACCCTTCCTTGAATCAATTCCAATAAAACTGTCTTTTCCAATGCTGTAAAATATGGAGATTTGCATGATTTTGACATCCGTTTCTTATAAGTTTAGATCCAATACCTGTAAGTCTGGTTCAGTTTTGAAGCGTGCAACAGAACTACTACTCAGGTAACTGACTCACCTGGCATTTAAACCCGGCTTACGAGATCCGCATCCGCGGATCAGAATGTGCGCTATACTAACTTGAACCATGGATACGCAACCGACCATAGGTATTGCATCTTTGGCTAATATCAAGAATGAAATTATCTGGAATATATTGAAAGGAATATTGTATTGAAATTTAAATTAAATGTCGGAATGAAAATTTATGGTGAAAAATAGAGAATTGACTGAAAGATGACCATGTTAGGGGTATGTTTTGTAAACTCGGGAGTTCAAAATTTGAGAGCATAGCGAGATCATGGCTTGGTCAGGCGAGTGAACTTACTAATAAAATTTCGAACTCCTGTGGTTGTAAAAAATTACAAATTTACAAGTATGATCTATAAGAGCAACAGGACACTCATCCACAAGCTCTTGACACCTTCCTGTAAACAAACTATTCATGTTGCCATCTTGGTTAGCTACATTGCTCATTTTAAGTTACTGTTGATATTAGCTTTCGAGTTCGGTAATCTATAGATCTATATAAATCTATTTACTTTAAAATGCTTTAAACAATTTGTAACTTCCTATGAGGAGACGCCCCCTTGACAACGAAGACTGCACTACGTTTTATGATTATGGCTCTGTTAAGTTGTAAGGCATCCATGAATTGAAAATCAATGGAGTTAAATTTGCTCAATAAAATACATATCCTTTAAATACACATTTGTTTCATGATGTCAAACAAGGCATGATATTTTCTTAAACGTAACATATTATTACACATACCACTAATTAGCGATAAAAATTCTGTACAAATTCTGACACACCATCATATATATGTGTGCAATAATGGTATATATCAAGTATTTACAAAGTTTGCGGTTTCGTTATAAATATAAGTTTACTCTGGAAGAGTTGGGGAAGGGGAGTACTGTTGTATCTGCCTATCAAAGCACAACAAAACAACATGTTTTGCAAAATGTGTATTAAGATCCTTTTATTCATCCCTGTCCATCTAAGTACTCACCCTTGGCCTGAATACACTTTAGACGATCAATCCACTTCTGGAGACATTTTTCAAAATCGGCATTGCGTGACTACATATTATTTGGATTTTAAATGTTGTTTCTCAATAATGAGTTGGCCGTTTTTAGTGACCATCTCGCCTGTGACATGGGCATCGGTACGTAGGTCCCGACTCTGTTTGATAGTAATGCTAAATCGATATCAAAGCCATTTCATTTTTTTTCACAAATAGACTGAGATACGTGAATGCCTATAGGGTCACATATGCCAACATCTACTCATGGGCGACTAATTTACACTTATTCCCCTATAACCGAGACCCCCAACACCTTGACTTGCTTCCTTAAACCTATGTTCTGTTGATTTCCGCCATTACCAGATTTCCTCGTAGGATGGTAGAACCGCCTATGCCAATCAAAGTCAATTATCGTACATGCACTCAGTGCACTGCCTGAAGCATTGTTGGTCGGCTCAACAGACGGGTGTAGGCTGGTTCCGTGACTCCCGGACCATAACCGGAGGTGATAACGCATTGTCAGTCTTCCCCTCCACAGATCTACCTACTTTCCTTCCTAGTCTGACCTTTTCACTGTTTGCAGTCTCTGCCTGTTTCCTGTAGTTACCGGTGTACAAGATCGTTTCCTTCACTTTCGAAAGAGATTAGACTCACGGGGGCCGTCAGGGAAACTTCAACTCTCACAACCAAACATATTTCAATTGCTTAACTGTCGTAAAATGGCTGACATATTGCCAATTCGGCGTAAAACCCCGATCAATTCTGTAGTTACCGCACGTCTGTCTCTTGCGCCGCTGAGATAAGGACGCCGTGTTATTTGTAGCCCCCACCCCCATCCCCCTTTTTTTTTTGGGGGGGGGGGGTCTTGCACGATGATTGAGGATTGATAAGATTCATGCTCTGAAATTTTCGCACGAGTATATACTCAATGTATCACACGGGTAATTTTTTCTTTTACAATATATTATCATAGAGAGGGAAAAAATCATATAAAATTAGTTTGGGAAATTTATACTAAACAGGCCTCCGTGGACGAGTGGTTAGAGCATCACGCTCAAAATCACAAGGCCTCTCATCTCTGGTCGGCGCGGGTTCGATTCTCGCTCGCGCCGATATATGTGAGAGAGTTTGCCAGTTTACTTTCGGAAGGTCGGTGGTCTCTTCTTGGGTACATTGTATCTGGCCTCTCCTCCACCTACAAAAACTAGACGCCATCAGATAACTGAAAAAAAATGTTGAGTGTGGCGAAAAACAACAAACAAACAATAACGCAATCAAAAATGTTGCATGTTACTTGTCTCATCTGCCGACATCGGAAAAACATTTACCCGCAAATAAGATTACCCTCAAATCCACGTTGTGTTACTATTAATAGTAGTAGTAGTAGTATTGATATTTTTTGTCCCAAATGTGCGTAAACAGCCATGTGCGCCTCGCTCAGGAAGTAGTCGCAGCTACCAACATCAAATGGACAAAGTTTTTTGTAAACAATTGATTATTTCTGCAAAATTTCTTGATCAGGGGTACAAAAATTAAGAGAAAAGAATCAGGGGAAATGAGAAAAATCGCGCATGAAAAAAAACTGTTCTAAATATATAGAACTATACTTGACCCTAAATTCATTTTAACTGGACAATTACCGGTGTGATACCAAAAGTTTATAATTAGAAGTCAGGTTCACTTAGGCATTTATCCCATGGGGATCCGGATTAGAATAGGTCCTCAGTACCCCCTTACTTGTAAGAAGCAACAACATGGTGTGGTCCTTCGGATGAGACCGTAAAAGCCGGGGTCCCGTGTCACAGTAAGTGTGGCACGATAAAGATCCCTACCTACTCAAAGGCCGTAAGCGCCGGGCGTAGGCCTAAATTTTGCAGCCCTTCACTGGCAATGGTGACGTCTCCATATGAGTGAAAGATTCTAAAGTGGGACGTTAAACAATAGACAATCAATCACTTTGGCTTCTATGCGCCTTGTATTCTTGGTCTCAAAAACGTTTTTAACAAGATGGCAAAAGTTAACGCGCCTGCTCAGGAATTAAAATCATTTATCGAAAACAATTGTTGATAAATGCCATTATGATCATTTAAATAATCTTTAAAAAGGCCACATGTGCAATATTATACAAATTTTTCTTTTTCCTTCTTTTTTTTTAAACTTTTGATAATATTGCAAATGTTGTGGAGGACAAAGATGATTCGGAATAAAATTATATTCCTTGTATCACAGACTAGGCATACCTACCTAACGTGTTTTAAGATAATAACTAAATTTTTTGTACTAATAGGTCGCCAACATAAATTCCAAAGAAAGTATCTCGGGTTTTCCAATCCAAGTAAGTCGTTGTTTTGAATGATACTAATTATCAGACTCTGTCATTCAATCGCTTATTTATCATTTGCCTATCTCATCAGCTTTTTAACATATTATGATGTCTTATACAGGAGCATACCTGCTATATTATTAGAAGTAATTTCAGTTTGAGTTAGTGTGAAATCCAACTAATCAACCGATTTAACCCCCATCCCCTTTCATCTTCACTCCACTTCCTCCCCAAGAAGGAAAACAACCCTACACGGGATGCTGCAGTTAGTTTTAGAGAAAAATGTTAAATATATAAATTGTGCCCCACTTCTTTCCATGCTGGAGTTATGCCGTTGATGTGAAATTAGTAATAAATCTGTCACCTGTACTTCTGACTTCACTGAAAGAATATGCTTTTCTTGGGTGAATAGATTTTCATATTTCCCATCACTATCACGTAATACATGTATAATTTTAATGTATAATATCTTCTCATAATTTTACTTTGAAATCGTCTTTATTTGGCTAGTATAGGTTTCAAACATATACAAGAAGTATACTCATATATACGACGTTTCTGTCGCAAACAAATCATGTGAAGTCATGTATCATATGCATCAAATACATAACACTATATAATATGTGTTATGGAGAGTTTTTGGAGATCACATTTTCTTCAAACATCATTGGATGACATTTAGAAACTTCCAGCGCGGATGACGGCGACTGCCATGATAACAGTTACCCCCCAACCTGTAAGGCAGGTCAGAAAACGTGAGGGCTGAGGAAGTGGCGCCAAATAGCACACGGTGTAAAGGCAACGGGACAGGGCGAAGGTCCGGAACAGCAAGGTCGCCAACCACGGATCGGGGTCGGTCACGAGGTAAAATGACCCCACCAAAACAAAGGAGAAAACGTTCTCAATGTCATTTTGATGGCATCTGAAAAAAAAATCACTGAGCTGAAAATCTATTTTCAGTGGTAGAATGTATGTTTCAATACATATATCATTATTACCATTGTATAAATGTATTTCTTGAAGACTAATGCTACTGAATGATGACAGATGACCTTGATTGCGATATTTCGTTACTGTAGTCGATTATTTGAGATATATATATATATATATATATAGAGAGAGAGAGAGAGAGAGAGAGAGAGAGAGAGAGAGAGAGAGAGAAGAAACAACATGCAGTATAAAGTGATAAATCTCAAAACTCCTATAAGAATTCAAAATTAAGAGTATGAAAAACACAAACTCCTGCACATACAAAAGGTTGGATCAGGTGCTAGGAGGAGTAAGCATCCCCTGTCGACCGGTCACACCCGCAATGAGCCCTTTATCTTGATGAAGTACTATCGATTCCTAATATAAGCGTGATATTTATTATCGAGCAATTCCGCAATAAGCATCACTCGCGAAATAAAACTACTCGCTTTTATTTTTATACTGCTGAAATACACGTTAAAATTCTTCATCATCAGACCACTCGCGAATTCATAATCACGCGATTTGACGTCCATGAGACATTTCGCGATATTAAATGCGCGCTAATAAACTTAGTAATCCTTAGTGAAAATCAGTGTGTAAAGAACGGCCTAATAATTGGTATGAAATACGTCAGACAGCATTTTACCAAATGACAGATCGTCCTGGTAAATTAGATAGTTATAACGACCATAACATTTGCGAAATGTCGACTTTAAACGAGAATGTGGAAACCCCTGTAAGATCAACTTGTTTGTCAATCGCCTGCCTATTCGCAGAACAAGTTCTTGCGTATCGAATCAGTTGAGAGACATAAATACCATATACAGTTGACAATGGAATATTGCTACATGAAAATGGAGAAGCTGAAGTCATCCCGTTTGTCATAAAGTTGCCGTTAACATCTATGTTAAATAAAATACTTAAGTATGAAGCAGATGTGGAATATTGTGCGATCTTTTATTTCGAGTTCACTGGGATATGAATATACCGAATCGACATATGAATGACAATGATTATTGTTAAAAGATAATGCGAATTGTCTAAATGTCGAGTTGAAGGCCACAGAAAGATTTTTTTTCCTTCTCACATGGAAGCTTTTGAATGAATTCTGTCTCGTAAGGATATAAAAACAACTTTTATAAATGGTCATTGTAATCTAGAGATTCTTAACCAGGGAAAATCGATCGGGATATAAATGAATGCAGATACAGAGACAAACCATCATTTCAAACGGAAAGCAACACTTTAGGTACAACATGCGTCAATACCCCATTTCATTTCAAGATTTGTAGGTTGCCCCCTTTCTTAATAGCTCAATGGAAGAGCGTTTGCTTCGTAACCAGGAGATCGGAAGTTCGAGCCACGCTTGTGCTATGGCCGCGTCAAACCTAAGACTTAAACATAGGTAGTGATTGCCCTGTCGCCAAACATTCGGCATTTCCGTTAGAATTACGGTTTTCGGCCATGACCTTACAAACGGAGGTCCCGAGTCATGGCAGGGTGTCCCTAAAACGCAGAACGGAAAATGGAACGGAATTTAAGAATTAGCTACCTTAAATACATTGTAACACCTAAAATCGGACAAATACGCTTTATTTTAATTAAAATAAGACTTTTAGGAATTAATTTACAAGTGGTAAAACAAACGTATCTTAATATTCTGCACCATTGATTGGTTAAGTTCAGTTCAATGTTTGTATAACTTTACAACACGTTTTACAATCTTATAATTTCGGCACTGAC
>JAMZEH010000134.1:0-20815 GCA_024699665.1 Ostrea denselamellosa | reverse complement strand
ACAACAACAAATGAAACAGGAATAAATATATGACAAGCTTGAAGAATGTTTGTATTAAAAAATTTTGTATCTATGTCAGCACATGCTGATCTCACAAGACCCTACATAATTTGCATTGGTATTAACCTGTGTTCATATTGTTTCTCCAAACATCTCCTATGAACCCAGAAACAGCATTGTTTTGTGATCAAAGGAAATGCACGAAATTTCTCAATAACAATTTTTCATGACATTTTATATACAATTCACTTGTACTCTATATCAATTCTACACAAAAAGTCTTGGGGTATATTACCATGCTAGTTTTAGAGTTAGCATATTTTGATAGTTCCTGGTTGTTGTAAGTAAGAAATGTAAAGTCAGCTCTTATGTATTACAGTAAGTTGTATGAATGCAGCAAAGTGGAGAAAAATCTTTAGAAATTATCGGGTATCAAACCCAGGATCCTTTAATTACTTGTTACTGAGCTACCCAGGCTGACATACAAACTATGTTAATTTGACTATAATATAAAATCTAAACCTGCTTCAGAAATCATACAAAAACTCTTCATATTGAGGAGATGGAAAATGATTTTGTTTAGAGAAAATGTCAGAAAGTAAGTCCTTAAAGGACTGGACTACATGAGGGGTTTAAATTTTTTTATATAGGAATATATGCATGCATGCAGATGTTGCTGCACAGAGTTTTAAATGATCCATAGGTATGCATATGTCCACAATTCAAAGTTTTAAGTATTTATTTTTTATTTTTCAGGACAAGATTATCTGGTGAATGTGAGTTTTGTCACAAAAACTGGGAATGAGAATAAATCTTTCACTGCAGATTTCTTGAAAATGAGGAAATGGGCCCACATTTTCAAATCAAAGAAAATATTAGAAATGGTTTTCAATCCAAGTCCTCTGGTCACTGTTAGTCACTATGGAAATAACCAACTCAATATTCAAGTATCTGCACCACCAGAAATAAATACAAAGCAACTTTCTGCATGGAGATCAAATTACCTTGAAGCAGTTGAAAAGTTTGACTTCCTTCAAATTGAATTGCAAGCCACTGAAGGTGTTCAAAGGTTGGAAGAGGAACTTAATAGAATGGGAAAGAGTTTTGAGACAATAGACTACTTTTCACCCATAACTCGTCCTTCTTCCCTTGTCATTCAGGGACCACTTGCAGATTTTTTTCCATTGTTATCAAAGGTCCAGCTTACTGACTCTATGGATATGATTGATCCCTACACAAAGACTAAACTAAAATATTTTGCATTGGAAATGCATCAATGTGATTGGAAGTTGGTTGAATATCTTGATTCATTTGAAAATGTCCAGAGAAAATTTAAATCAGTTCACTTACTTAAAGAAAATAAAACCATTTGTGGTATTGGAGAGGAAAGAGTTGTGGAAGAAGTCAAGAGATATTTCTCTAATGGTATGTATAGTGAAAATCCAAAAGATATCCATCATATAACACTGAAAGACATTCCAGAGCAGGTTTTGAAATTCATGAAAGGAAAATGCATACAAGAATGTATTGATAAAAAAGTGAAGAAACGTGGTATCTGGGAGATTCACCAATGTGATGGCAAACATGTTTTGAAAATTTTTAGCAAGTCTGCTGATAATCTGAAAATTATTGAAGGCCTTATTTGTAAACATATTTTGTGGAAGAATTATCCCATACAAAGGAATGCTGTGGATTTTATTGATGATAAGTGGAAACAATTGCAGGCAAAACTGCAGAAAACAAATCCCAAAGATGCTGAAAAGATTTCAGTAGAGTTTGCTTCAGTGCCAAATTCTGAAAAGTTGTCAGTTATTTTGATTTACACCTCTGACATTAAAGACTCACAGTTGAAAGATTTTATTGAAGAACTAAAGGAACAGTATGAAGAAAAAAGTCTTAAACTTCCATATCATTCTTATCTAGAGGAGATCTGCAGAAAAAATATTGCAGAGGTGGCAAAAAACTCTAATGTTGAACTGTATTTTTCAAATGAATCTGGAGAAATACACCTTAAGGGACCTGTTGCAGGTGTTAGCTTTGTTGAAGGATATCTGAAAACATTTTCTACCAATCACATAATTTTACCAGTACCAGATCATGAAACTATGAAGCAGAAAGTTGACGATTTGAAGAGAAGATCCCCTATTTTTGTTCAGATGTGTAAAGAAGAGAGGGCAAAAATGTGGATCACACAGAAAAGGTGTGTGATTCTGTACTGCGGTCAGCTTGATAAGGAACTTTTCGACAGACAAGTGTATGTTATACCAGAGATGACAGAAAATAAAGAATTGTTTAAAGAGAAAGGTAAAATGTAGTTCATATCTGATAGATAGAGAAACAGAGATAAATAAATTAATAGAACATTTAGTTCATATTGATGTCCACATCTACCACATCGAATCAGAAACATGTAGGACCAGTCCTCCCAACAATAAGCGAATTGATGCTCAATTATCAAGGCAAGCTAAAAATATATATATATTTTTTTTGATTATCACCATTCTGTAATTTTACAAAGACATAGAGAAAGTGTGTGCATGTTCCATTTTTGGTTGGGTTGCACAACTTGCTTTGGCATATACATGTAGTATGGTGAATGTCAGGTGGGCGGGCATCCTCATGTACGGTATCTACTTTGTGTAATCATCTCTTCACTCACCTCTTGCCTCACATTCCCCAAACATTGCACAGTTGTTATGGATACATTGAAGATGTGCATGTGGCTTTTTGGACATGTTTGGACATTTTTAAAAAAAAAAATTACATGTATACTCAACAAAATAAGTTGAGGGTCAATGACAGAAAGTAAAACATCTTGTATGCCAAACTTTCCATAACCAACACTGCTACGGAATAAGTACAAATCAAGAGTGTGTTTGAATTACATTGCTTGAACATTTATGGAAGTCCAGTATTGGCAAGAAAAATATATTATAATGTAGTTAAATTCAATCCAGTTTGATGAAAAATAGGTGGCCCTTAACTTTTTTTGTTGAGTATAGTTGAACTCCGTCATTTTTTTTCAGCATCTTTTAAATAGACAGTACCTACCTTGTAATCTTGTATAAGCAACGCCTCTTACAGCTTTGGCATCCTTCAGACCTTGTGCAGTTATTGTAGAAACATTGAAGATGTGCAAGTAACGTTTTGAATTTCCTCAGAATTTTTTTTGAAAAATGCTACAAATGATTGAACTTTGTCATTTTTTCTGCATAATGTGGATAGATGGTACCTACTTGGTGCATTCGACACCTCTCACAGGTTTCCCCAACATGCATTCCTCAAAATTCAACATGGTAGCAAATAAGTGATACTGTCTCATAGATTACTTATTTTAAAGCAACCCGGCCATTTCTATCATTGAATTGATTTTCTGAAAGTTTGAATGAAATTTCACTATACTATCATCAAGCAACATTCTCAATTAATTTTTTTTTTACTGTGTTAAAATTATGAGGATAGGATTTGCCTTGATTAAGGTATTATTTGTATTGATTGATTTGTTTGTCGATCATAATCAGGTTAGTGACCAGCAGATCTGGAGTTCAAATCCACTAGAGTCTTTTGTTCATGTTTACTGAAATAAATTTTTGAAAATTATTTTTTTTTATCCAAAATTGCATATTGTCCACCTTTTTGACATTTATACTTATTATGTATAATTATCATATCTTTCGTAATCATTTTGTGCTAATTTGAGAAACTCTTTCAAGGTGTAGTGAGCCACCTTAAACTTTTTAAAAGTTTATTAAATTAATAGATTGTATAGATGGTAAGATTTATAAATATTGTTTAGTTATATTCTTTATTACTTTCTCAGAAATTCTAGAGCAGTACTAGTAGAACATACAGTTTTGACAGAGACCTGTTTAAAATCCACCCATGATGTCATTCCTTTGTTTGAGTACTATATTATTTTCATGAGGGTTACAGACAACTATTTAGTAATGGTCTTTTGAAAGTATAAATTTAATAACTTTTTATATACTCACATAAAATGTTGGCATATTATGCTATACCACTGTCATCTGTCTGTCTGGCCATCCCTTTGTCTTTGCAACTCTTCCTAAACCCGGGAGAGGGGGGTGGGGGGTGATGAAACATACAAGGAAAGATCGCAATGTGTAGATGTGCATCTTATAAGGGGAACACTGTCCAATTTTTTTTTAAAGACCCTTGGACTTAGTTTTTTTGTATGCAAAATACTTTGTCTTCACAACTCCTCTTAAATCCGGTAGTGGATTTTAATGAAACTTGGTACAGGAAAGATCACAATTTGTATTGCCCTTGGACTTTTTCTAAGAAAAATACTTATTGCAAATCATTCTATGGCTTACAGTTAAACTTTTAACATTTATCCAAAATTTTACCAGTATTGATTGTCCTTTGCTATGGATTTTTCTATGCGATAGACTTATTCAAGTCAAGTGCAGGTGTATCATGCACTGGTTTAGCGGTGCTTTATTTCTAAATGTACTTAATACCTCTCTATTACTATAGAACTTTTGAAGTTTTAGGCAAAATGTTTTAATAAATTTCAAATTGAAATGCAAAGGCATAGATGGGATTTGAAATGGAAACCTTTCACATGGAAGTAAGAAGCTCTATCCACTGAGCTCCTGGGGTCGATAACAACCAATGGAAAAATTAAACAATAGATGTTTTATATGACAAAATTTTATACTAGTATGAAAATAGTTGAGAAACTCAAAACTTGTCAAATGTCATTTCACTGTGAGTGCTTTCAGCAGTCAGGGGTGAAACTGGTTTGTGTTGCAGAAAATATAATTAAAATCAGTTACAAATAGCGCTTGCAAGAGTTGTGTCCTTGGAAATTCAGTGAGCAGTCAATAAAATCATTGATATGGCTAAACATTGCCCAAATTTGAATCCCTTGTGTAAAATGAAGCTTAAAAAAACGTGTACAGAAATGGGACAAAATTTTTGTGTTTTTTTTTTGTTTTTTTTTTTTAAAGTTTAACAGATTTTGGTAATTTTTCTCTTTACTTTCAAACCTTGTGCATAAACAATTCTAATGGATGCATAGATACAAAATTTTGGCAAATTATTCTGTAAAATCTCCTGAATTAAGAAAAATTATAACATCCAACATGAAAATTCTGTAAGCATGGTTAATTCCAATTAAGTTGGACACTGAGGGACATATTTCACTGATTTTATGTCTTAAAAAGTCAAAAATTCTATTTTTCTGTGAACACTAAACTCCATCATTGCAGACGTAATGAAACTTCCAGTAAATTGAAACAGCAGAATACCAGAAGCCTTGCAAACAACCTTGCAAAATATGAATAAATTAAGTTTAAAGTTGATTTTTCAGCAATGCAAGGTGTGAAAGTAATGATTTTAAATTTTTTCATATGCCCCTGACTGTTTAGCTTTAATGCCTCTTCATAAAGTGAATACAACTGCTAAGTATATATGTATCTGCGTGTGTGTGTGTGTGTGTGTGTGTGTAATATATGTATTTTTATGATGTATTTAAAAAAATCATCATCTGAGTTCATGATAGTGTTAAATACAAGGTCTTCCTACTAGCTCTGGCAAATTGGTTAACCCTTTAGTTCATTTGATAGAGACTGTTGTGCCAAAGGTTCCGAGGCCAATACTTTACTTGTTAATTATAGTTACATTTAAACTAAAAGTGGATTTTTTTCCATTAAGTAAGTCAGTATCCTCTTCATTCATATAAAAGCAATTAAACTCAACCTCTTTGGGGCTTCAATTAGCTCCATTATTGAGAAAGGTCATGGATGGCCTTAAATTACAATTTACAAATTGAATCATTTTATTGATCATAGACTCAGATAATGTTTACCTTATCAATGCAACCCATATCAGACACATCTAATTAAAAATTATCTGCTACATTGAAGGGAAAATCCAATGGGAAGAAGAAAAGCACAGTCTTGTGCATTTGAGGTTTCCTAAATGGCAAAGTGGTGACCACAAGGACAAACACTTGATGACAGATACCGTAGAGGAGATGATTAAACAGCTGAGAAGTTACAAAAAAACTTCTGTTTTGTTTCCAATGCATGAATTTCTAACTTGGCCGACTGAGAGACTTGCAAAGTGCATCATAGCTAGCACAGAGACATTGAGTGGTCACCTGAATATAATGCTGGTACATCCAGACGTAAACAAGTATGGATCTATAGTGGATACCATCAGTGTTTCTTTGAAAGGTAAAATGTTTTTTAATGTGTTGTGTTAAAGAGTCCAAGTAAATGTGATTTTTGTTTCACCAAATATGTCGAAATTTTTGGATGGTGAAAAAAGAATGACAAAAAATAAAAGCACTAAGATTTTTATCTATATAAACGATAGACTTATTGAATGAAACCACATCAAAAATGAATAACAGCAAAATTTCAAAACAAAACAAAAAAAAACACCACCAAAAATGTTTTCTAATTAGAATAAACTTGATAAAAATGAGATCTTGATTCATATTCAACAGACCAATTTTCTGTTAGCTCACCTGAACTTTTCTGATCACATTTTTTCTGGCATCTTGTGTCTCTCTAGATCTATCTGTAAACTTTGCATGTTTTTTGTCGTCTACTCCAAAATTACTGGGTCATAAATACACCTTGCCCTTCTTCAAGGGGAGATAATAGAAAAATAGTGGAAATACACAAACAAATTTTAAAATCTTCCTCTCCAGTACTAGTAGGCCAATTTCAATCAAATTTGGTACAAATCATGATTGGTTGAAGGGGATTCAAGTTTGTTCAAATGATGGGCTATGTCCCCTTCAAATGTCACAGGGACATTTAAGTTATAAGACCACTATAGGCACTTTCAGGGACATTTAAGTTATAAGACCACATCTTGTTTTATACTGTTGCTAAATATTAGAATTTAGCTTAGACATTTTTGGTAGATTTGATAGCCCTTGGACCTAGTGATACATTTAACTAATGTAATACTAATAAGGTCTGTGGGCCTCTTGTTAGCTCATCTGTGCCAAAAGTTCAAGTGAGCTTTTCTGATCAAAAGTTTCCATTGTCAGTCTTTGGTGGTGACGTTGTTGGTGTCATCATTGTTGTTGTAAACTTTTAACATTTTCAACTTCTTCTTCAGAACCACTGGGCCAATTTCAATCAAACTTAGTATAAATCATCTATGGGTGAAGGGGATTCAAGTTTGTTCAAATGAAGGGCCATGCCCTCAAGATAAATTTTAAAATCTCATCCTTTAACTTTGTTACTGGGGTATGTATGACAGAGTTTGAAAAAATGTCACATTAAAGTAAATTACTTTATTGATGAACGTTATTTCCAGATGCTGTTGTAACAGATGTGCTCATTGTTGATGTTTGGGGCGAAAAAAGTGTGTTGGAAACTTGTTCATTTGAACTGGGAATAACATTTGCAGAAGTAATGCAGAAAGCACCAACATTTGGAAAGGTAATGGCATTCTGTTTGTGTTAGCTTACCTAAGTGAGTTATTCTGGCCCTGGGATCATTGATGTCAAACTTTTTTCAACTCAAATTTGAGTTGAGAAACATTTGTTTTACTCAGCTGAGTTTCAACTCAAAAAAGTGTGCCATAAATGCTAAAGAAACTCCAACTCAGCAGAGTATAGAACTCAAGATAGTTTACATGTCATAAGGGGTCTGGTGCAATTAAAAAAAACAAACATTCTAGACTTACTTTGTTTTCATTTTTCGATTTCTTTCATGTCTTTCTTCGACATAACACCTTATTATGACGTCATTTATTTGTTTTGATGACATTGCATCATCTGTATGGTGCAACATTTGTTGAAAAATGGAAGCTGATATAATTTTGCCTTCGGATGTTCAGCTACAGATTTCAAGAATACTTTGAACCCCCCCCCCCTTAAATTTCAAGCCCGAAAGACCACTACAGACACCTGATAGAATCATGTGAAAACTACTAAAGGGATGATAATCCTCACCTATAATTATATTTCATCAAAGTATAATATTTCATTATAGGCCATGCTGATATGGGTTTTCAAATTGTACATGCGTTTCTGTGAGATTAACGTTTAATGTGTTTTTCATGATTTTTCTCAAACTTAATGTAATATAACGACTTAATCAGGGATTAGAGTTATTGTTAATATTAGTATTCAAGTTGTATAATATCTAGATATAAATCAAGCATATTTAAAATTAGTTTTAAAATGCAATAAGCATCAAATTGTCAATTTGCACTGCATTTGTTTCAGGTTCAATTTTTTTATGTGAAATACAAAAAGGATGTGCAGTGTTTTGTGGATTCAAGACTACTTTTGCACATTCACACAAACAGTAATATATCCAAGTGGTTTTGAGGTGATAAGGGGAGTTGAGAGTCCAGACAAGTACATGTATGAAGTTGTTTCTACTAACGAACTTATTGTAGCACTTTATATATCTTAATTAAAGTATGACTTCATTCCACAAAATGCATATCGCATACAAAATACATATTACCAGTGTGGTCTGATCTGAAAAAAAGAAATTTATGTTTAAAAATATACAATATTCACATGGATTGATTATTATTGATTATTTATTGCTTTCCGCCAGACTTAACAATTTTTCAGTTATCTGGTGGCGTCCAGTTTTTGTTGGTGGAGGAGAGAACCCAGTTCACATGGATGATTAAAGCATAGTATCCCTTCCAGCACATATATTCTCCTTCATTTTGCTGTGAACATTGAATTCAGATCAAAGTATCATCAACACAACAAATCCCATTCAGTTTTATGTACATTTCATACAACTTTTGCAGATAATAAATAAATAGATGCTTAAAAATTAATTATAAATATTTTTACGACATTTACTCGTAAAATACTTATCCTTCCAATAATTTACAGGCATATATTATTTATAGACAATACATTCCTTTTTTAAATTTATTTATGTATTTATTTCATTACTGAATAGCAAGCATTCTATACAAATCTATCAAAAAGAAATATTGTATTTAGAAAACAATGGATTTACAATCAAAATATATGATGCCATGCAATTCGCTAATGAGTTAGGTATGTATATGTGCATGACAATGGCTAGAAGTTTGTTATATGTAGACAGAATGTACTACTGGTTTCTATAAAAGTAGTACATTTATAAATAAAGAGGAAAGCTTATAGATATGGGCATACTTTGAGGATTCAGAAGTGTTTGAAATGATTTAACTAAGTGTCTTATTTATGTACATCAATTTCATAAAAAGTTGTCATTTTTGATTATTTTTTTTTTAAATTGAATAAAAATTAAAAAAAAGTTATAAAATTTTAATTAAATTCATGCTATATCTTTTAATAGTTACAAAAATATCAAATATTAATTGGACATACGTACAAAAATTTAAAAACGATCAATGCTATGTGAAAATTGCTTATGAAAAAATATATAAATTTTGATCAAACGTGCACACCATGCCTATAAATCTAGATGATCTCCCTTTGCAAAAAGGTGACAGCCATTTTTTTTTTTTGTTTTTGTTTTGAAATGATGTCAGAGACAGCTACCTATCAATCTCAAATAATTTCAGTAAAACTCGAGAAAAAACTCTAATTGAGCAAGACTATAGATTTGTTGCACACTTTATTGAGTCCAACTCCGAGGTTTGAGAAAATTCTCAGGTTTAAGTAAAATACAGCCTTTGAGTTTGACTGAAGATGTTGGTGATCCCGGGGCCTGATCACCTTTTGTCTGTTGTCTGTCCGCTGAGCTGTCCATCTGTCCATAAACTTCTCACATTTTCATCTTCTTATCCAGAACTACTGGGTCAATTTCAGTCGAACTTGGTACAAATCATTCTTGGGTGAACTGTATTCAAGATTGTTCAAAGGAAAGGACATGCCCCTTTCAAAGGGGAGATAATCACAAAAATGCAAAAATAGGGTGGGGTCATTTAAAAATCTCCTTTTTAAGATCCACTTGGCCAGAAAGGTTTAATTTTACAAAGTTAATAGTGAAAATCTTTAAAAATCTTCTTCTCAAGAACCACTAGGCCAGAAAAGTTGAAATTTACATTAAAGCTTTGTGATATAATACTAATTCAAGTTTGTTAAAATCATGGTCCCCTGCGGTAGGGTGGCCATGAAAGGGTATCAAATTTTTACTTACGAATATATATAAAAGTTTTCTCAAGAACAGCATGTCCAGAAAAGTTTAAATGACATAATTCAGATAAAAGTTTGTTAAAATTATGGGGCAAATTGATTAAAGTTATAAAAGTGAATGTATGGGGAAAATCTTTACAAAGTTTTAGGTCACCTGAGTCACTCAGTTGATCTATTGCGGTTGGTTTTCTTTCATTGTCTGTTAATAATGTCACATTTTCAACTTCTTCTTGAAAAATTACAAGGCCAATTGTTACCATTTTTGGTGTGAAGCATCTCTAGGCTAAGAGGAATATATATTGTGAAATTTTTTACTTAACCATCCTGGGGCCTCGGGGCAGGGCCAAATTTGCTAAAAAAGGCTATATTTTCAAAAATCTTCTCTACTCTTACACATGTGGGAGAAAAACTAAATGCATCATTATGATGTCCATTAACCCCTCTTATCAAAATTCATGGTTCCTGGGTCAGGGGTTCATGCCCTAGGGTATAGCCAATATTGCCATATAGTTAAAAGTGTATTAAATCTTAGAAAATCTTCTTCTCTACTCTCATATATATTTGAGGAAAACCATATGCATGATTATAATGTCCATGAAGCTTTTTACCTAAATTGTGAAATTTGCAGCTCCTGGGTCAGGGGTTCAGGCCTTAGGGTGGGGCCAATATGATCATATAGTGAAAATGTATTAAATCTTAGAAAATCTTCTTTACTACTAAATATATATATATATATATATGTATGTATATATATATATATATATATATATATATATATATATATATATATATATATCTATCTATCTATCTATCTATCTATCTATCTATCTATATATATATATATATATATATATATATATATATATGAGTAAAACTAAATGAATGATTATAACGTCCATGAAGCTTTCTACCTAAATTTTGTCATTTGTGGCTCCTGGGTCGGTGGTTCAGGCCCTTATGCAGGGTCAGTATGGCCACATGGTCACATGGCAAATGTATAAAAATAATTAGGGAATGTCAAAGTGATTTATATGCTTGAAACTTCCAATATTTCCTTCTTCTGTAACTGAACAGGAATTGTATGTATTTTGAAAAATCATAAACATGTGCGCAGAAGACTCCATATTGAGGCTTATATGGAAATATAAGACTCCTTGTATGGGCTGTCATACTCAGGTGACCATTAAAGCCCATGGGCCTCTTGTCTTCTCAAAAACCCCTGAGCCAGAAAAATTCAAATGTACATGAAAGCTTCCTGACAGAGTTTGTGCAAATCATGGTCCCTGGGGGTAGGTTGAGGCCACAATGGGGATCAAAGTTTTATATGCTGATATATTGGAGAATTTTTTAAAAACATCTCATGAACTATTTAAGCTAGGGCTTTCATACTTCGTATACACATTCTTTGGAAAGACCTTTCGTATGATGCAATGATGTGTGATCCGGTGACCTTGCCCTGTAGTCTAGTCCTGATTTCAAAAAGAAGGCTAGAAATACTTTTAAATTATTATTTGGTCTAGCATAGTATTTAAACATAATTAGGGTATGCTGAATCTGAAAAAATATGCTGGCCATCTTTGAAATGGCGTTAATTGGGTCAAAATGGTGATTCAAAATGACAGACCTGAATTTCACCAATTCCTATGGTTTTATTCTTTGTCATTTTAAAAAGTACAAAGTACTGTTTGCATTATGAAGTGGTGATTTATGTAAACAATAAAATGCTTTCTTCGGTTGTTTGTATAGGAATTAGGTTTGTAGAAACAATACATAACACATAAGTGGGTGATGTAATTTTTTTACAGCAATAGCTGCAACTTTAACATAGAAAGTTATTTTTTTTTGTTTATATCTATGTCTGTATGAATAATTATTTAAAGTAGGATGAGTAGGTTTAAGTATGTATTAAATAATGTATTATCGATATGTACTGCAAAAACTAAGGCCCTGTGTCACAGCAGGTGTGGCATGATAAAGATAACTCCCTGCTCAAAGGCAGTGAGAGCTGAGCATAGACCTAAATTTTGCAGCCTTTCACCCGCAATGGTGACATCTCCATATGAGGGAAATATTCAAAAGAGGGAGGATGAACAACATAGAACAAACCAACCCACTGTTTAATATAAACGGTGTAAACAATTGTGTTCAAGTTAACCAAATTTGTGAAACATGACTTGTCATGTAATATGTCATGAATAAAAGTTATATGCAGACAATCAATGAATTGTTTAACCAGTGTTTAAGACAGTTCATTGATGGATATTCAATATCACTGAATCATTTGCACATAAACGAAAATATCAGTACAATACTGATTTATGTATAATACATCAGGACAAAAATCCAGATGTGTTAGAGTTAAAAGGCAGACAATTGATACAAACAAATGGAAAGGGCATCTCGTTATGGAAAAGTTAAAGATGCTAAAAATTATGATGCTATTAATAGAATAGACCAGTGGAGTTCAGCTGATAGAGTACTGTGCTATAGGAAATGTCACAGTGAATTTATACATCCTAAATTTATAAAAGCAATAGAAACAAAAGCTAAAGTTTTTGAACATACTCCAAGGCCAAATACAGATCCATTTAATTTATCATCTACATCTTCAGCCAAAATTTCCTCTTTTTCAATGACCAGCTCTTTGAGAAAGTCATTTTCTCCTGTTGATTGGGAGTTATGTGTGTTTTATCAAAAACAGAATTGACGAAAGCTATTCAACATTACAACCTTTTCTGTTAGTGACATGGTCTTACAGAATGCCAAATATGACAACACATTGCATGTTAAATTAGGAAATATAAGCAATTTGATTCCTGCAGAGGGTAAATACCATTTAAAGTGTATGAATGCATTCAAGTATGAAACACAAAAAGCAGAAAAAGAATCCAAAGGTGATGATCTAGCCATGATTTTTCTTGTTCGTGAACTGGAATATACAGGGAATAAGCAATAAACTTTACAGCTCTCTGATATATGGAACAGATATTTTAGATTGATCGAGATTGGATGTGAGACACCTCCATCTTACATAACTCACAAATCAGCTTTCAAAGAGAACCTACAGATTAAGGTGCAAAGTGTCTCTCAGTTTCTTCGTCCCCTCAACAGATCAGTCTCTGAATGTGGAATGTCACATACTCAGTCTGAATCTCATTTTGGAGAAATATTCCATGAGGGGCAAGATATCCTAGATGATAAATTTCCCACTATGCCATGTTACAAGCCTACACACACTCTTTCCATGAACTTGTACATATTGCATTGAAGTTAAGATCAGATCTACAAGTTAGAAGTGGACATGAAGGTTTAAACGTTGGTGAAAAAAATGCCATTGATTGTGTTCCAGATAGTATTCTCATGTTTTTAAATCTTTATGGTGGGCAAGAACTATTTGAAGGTGCTTTCAGCAAAGAGAGTCCGTGATGCACTAGACAAAAGAAGGTATTAAGTGTTGCTCAAGATATTGTCTATGGGATTAGTGATGGAAAGAAGTGGACTCGGAAGCATATTGACCTAGCTTGTACTTTACACCAAATTACAAGATCAAAGCAGCACTTGAATTTATTCAGTAGTGCCGGTCATACGCTTAGTTATAAGGATGTGCTGCAACTTGACACAGGTTTAGCAGAACGAAACCTCCAGTCTATGGATGAAAGAAGTGGTCATTTTCTACCATTAAATCTAAAACCTAATATTTTCACACATTTCTCTGCGAGGTGCAAAAGTAACAGGAATTTCTTCTTACCACTGATGTTTCCTGTTCTGTTTTTAGTGATATTCTCATCCCTGTTTTATATTTTCTGTAGCACGTAATTTGTCTGCTGTTAATTTTACTTCAACGACTCTTTAGTTGATTTTGTCATACTTGTTTATATTTATAACAAACAGTATCATGAAAGTCATTACACGGTCGGCTAGATTATAAAATTCAAATTCAGAATGTTTGCTAGGTGTTGCCACTACAGGCCACAGTTTTCGTGGTGTAATCTGCAAAAGGTTTGTGGGGAGCAGAGTGGACTGAAAACCCTTGGCTTGCAAAGATGATGCTCCCATGGTTTTAAAGATACGATCACATGAACTATGCTAGGTGGAGTAGTGTTTATCTTGCTGATTGTCACCAATTGCTACATGAAGTTCTTGGAGAATTCCAACAAGGCAACTTTGTTGTCAAAAGAAGTGTTGGAACATTTAATCAAGCAGATCCAGATCAAAGTGAAGAATGGCTAAACATTACAGGTAAGAAAGATGGTGGCATAGTGGGAATCACAAGGACTCCTTCTGCCCTCGTAGGTGGTCTCTTTCCTACAACTCAATATAAGTCTTCTAACCAGAAATATATATGATGTAACTCCAGATGATATACTTACCCACAAGGAGACATCAAAGGGTCTTTATACCAGGTACAAGATATTCCTAAAGCTATTGAAAAAAGTATTAAACTCAAGGCTGACAGAAACATATTGTAAAGACTTGTCATTGCATAGAAAACAGGAAGGAAGGTAGATTTGGGGCGAATACTGAAGCATGAACTCCTATCAGTGCCTATTTCAACTGCTAATACAAACTGGTCTTTAAGATCTGGAAACAAGTCAGTTATACAGAATGAAGTTCTATGGGATGTTGAAGCTGGTGTGCAAGTTGAAAATGAAAGTGATTCATCAGCTTTGATAATAGATGGCCAGGCTTTGATTCAAAGCCTATAACACAGGGAATGAAAACATTTGGAGACTTTGCAGATGAGTTCATTTGAACTGTTTTCAGAAAAGAAATCAATTTTTCTAGAATCGATGTTTTGTTTGATCACTAAAGGGACCAATTAATAAAATCCAGAACACGTTGTCACAGAGCAAAAGAGCACCAACCAGTTATAAGGATTATAGAAAATAGAGACGTTCCTCTTCCAACTAACCTCACTACTTTCCTGTCTTTGAAAGAAAACAAAAAAGATCTTGCAGCCCTGCTATTTGAGGAAATAATTCAAGTGCTTACTGGGGAAAACTGTTGTTACCCCCAGGGTTGCAGATGAAGATGTGAAATGTAATGCTGACATGTTAGACCTACACTTGAAGAGGTAGACACTAGAATAGTTCTTATGTCATACACTGTTCTCAAGTATCCATGTGCGCCTCTATTGTCCTACTAGCATCTGACACCGATGTCTTATTGCTACTTATACCGTTCTGTTCAGAAATAAATAGACACTTGTGGATGATTGTTGGAACTTTTTAAAAGCCTAGAAACATTCCTGTCCATGTTGTTGAAGAGAAAAATTTATGCAAGCATTCGGTAACATTTCATGCACTGACAAGATCACAACATCTTATTTTTATGGTATATCAAAAATATCTTCCCTGAAGGTGTTTAGGGATAACTATGAGCTATAACTGATCAAAACATAAAAGTGTGAAAAATTTGTCTGTAAGTTGTATAACCAAGAATCAGTGGGAAATAAAAAAGCTCCAAGAATATGCCTCTGACAGGTGATGCCTTGTGCATGCATAAAAAGAGAGCATACTACCAGGCATTGATATGGAGACAGGCAAATATTTTTAGGCGCATATTACCAATGTCCAGCTGAAATAGAGTGGAAGCTGGGTTACAGTTATGGTGTGGGTTTGCATCACTTACGATGGTGTAGGGGCTTTGTGTCTTGTTGTTGACAACGTAACTGCACAAAAGTATATTGACATACTTGATGAACATTTGTGGCCAATTATAGTGAGATTTTCTCAATAAAAATTACTTATTTCAAGATGACAATGCACCTGTGACATGGCCAGGATTACTTGTGAATATAACATTCCATCTAGTATATGGCCGGCATAGTCCCAGGATATCAATATAATTGAAACATTTGGTTGAAAATAAAATGTTCATTTCCAAACACAGCCAGAGACATCACCAACCGAGATGAACATTTTAATGCTATTCTTGACATACAGCAAAACATTGCCCCTGAGTATGTAAAAACCATCATAAGTGATGCATCCCCACACCATAACTGCATCCAATGTTTATGAGGAGGGTACATGCTTTAGGGTAGATGCACCTCATTTGCTTAATACCCCAGACATAAACACAGTGAGTATCTCCAATGATAATTTGACTCGTCAGAAAATGTGATATTCTGCCAATAATGTTCCACTGTCAGTCAGGACATTAGAATAGATCCTCAGCACCCCTAGCTTGTCATAAGAGGCAACTAAATGGGATGGTTCTTCAGATGAAACCACAAAAGCCAAGGCCTTATGTCACAGCAGGTGTGGCATGATAAAGATCCTTACTTGCTCAAAGTCCATATGCACCGAGCATAGACTTAAATTTTGCAGCCCATCATTGGCAATGGTGATGTCTCCATATGAGTGAAAAAAATTCTCAAGAGGGACGTTAAACAATATTCAACCAACCTAAACAGCAAGATAATTGCTTTTTTTGATTAACTTTAAGAATAACCTTGATTTTTTTGTATGACTTTTTTTTTCTAAAAAATCTCTGGACCCAGCAACAACTTTTGAGGTCTGTTAACTTTCGAGGTCTATCAACTTGAGGTAAATTTTCCATATTTCTCTGTTGAATAAATTTCTTTTAAACAGAACTAGTAGCTTCACTAAAATTCTGTGATTCTTGGTTTTAAGAGTTAAGATTAGATTTTTAACTTCCTCACTAGATTTTCAAGCTATGGAAAAGTGTAAATACACATACATCCACTTTGATTCATGAAGCATGGAGTATTTCTGCTTGTCAGCTCACTTGCACTGAGAGCTGAAAGTGCAAGTGAAGTATTTTGATTGCCTTTTGTCTGTCATCTGTCCATTTGTCCATCTGTAAACTTTTCACATTTTCATCCACTTGACCAATTTCAATCAAACTTGTCATTGTTATTCATTATGTGTAGCATTGTCATTCACAATAGGGAATCAAAGTTTACATGCAAATATATAGGGAAAATCTTTTAAATCTTCTCAAGAACCACTGTCCCAGAAATGTTCAAATTTATGTGGAAGCTACCTGACATAGTGAAGATCCAAGTTTGTGCAATTCATGGTCCCGGGAGTAGGTGGGGCCACAATAGGGGATCAAAGTGCTATATTCTGATAATTTCATAAGGTAAACTTTTGAATTATTTTATATGGGGCTTTTATATTTTGTATATACATTTTTTTATGGAAAGACCATTCATGTAAGGCAATGATGTGTGATCTTGTGGCCTTGACCTGGAAGTTTGGCCTACTTTTAATTAAAATCTTATGTATTCAGTATCTCCTGAACTATTTAAGGTAGATATTTCTTGTATATTGATTTTCTTATGGCAAGATCTTTCATTTTATACTCTGACCTTGTGACCTTGGAATTTGACCTACATTTAAGAAACTGTAACCTTTTAAATTTCTTTAGAACTATGCAAGGCATGGCTTTCATATTTTGTATATAGATTTCTTATAGCAAGGTATTTCATATTATACCATGATCTATGACATTGTGACCTTGGTCTTATCCAGAAAAGATAAATCATGTTGGTGTTGAGATATCTGTGTTATGTAAATTCATTTGCAATCATGTTGTGATCCTTTGGGGCCAGGTTAGGACAACAATATAGGGTCAAAATGTTTCATGGGAATAAAGATTGATAAAAAAGTCTTTTAAAAAATTACAACATCCCATCAGTGACAGGGCAAAGGTGACTCAGGAGAGTGTTTTGGCCCATGGGCCTTTTATTTGTGAAAGAATAGTGCACTGCATAAATTGGCTTGCCTTCTTTAAATAAAATTTGCTGTTATGCTGTGATTATTATTATTATAGTCTGTTATAGCAAACCTCAATCATCAGTGAAAGACAGTGTGTGTTCTTTATAAGCATGTTTTACTGTATTTTGAATTTTTATGTAATTCTCTCTCTCTCTCTCTCTCTCTCTCTCTCTCTCTCTCTCTCTCTCTCTCTCTCTCTCTCTCTCTCTCTATATATATATATATATATATTGTATATTGTATATCAGGATGTACTAAGAGAGCCAACAGAGCAGACCATGTCTTTTAGAGATACCACAAGAATAGAAAAAGAAGATGAAAAAAGTCCACTGTCATCAGGACTAGGTAATGCATTTGTAATGATTCCACTTTTATATAATGTCCTCTGATCACTAGTTCACATAAGCTGAAAGCTTATGTCAGCTTTCTTGATTAGGATTTGTCCATCATCTGTAGTTTGTAGACTTCTCACACATTTTGCTTCTCAAATACTACATGGTCAATTTAAAAAAAATTGGTACAAAGCATCCCTGTGCAGTGTTTACTCCAGAGTAGAGGACTGCATGGATCCCCACTAAATGTTATAAATGCCCCCTAAAAATGGCTTGCTTGTGGGCTTAATCCCACACATTGCATCATATTGTAATTTTTTCAGTTTGGAATCCAGATTTGTAGTCCGTATAGACTTGAATTTTACCATGCTTTTGAGCACTTTATTAAAATGGCAGGTTATAGCAAAGTAGTAAAAGATAAAAATTAACAAGACTGGTAGAAATGAGGGGAGTAGTCATGGAGCAGATACTTTTTTGGCCAGGTCGCACGTGCATACAGCTTATAGTACTGTGAATGTTGGGAGGATGTCCTCATATAGGGTACCTACTTTGTGTAATCAACTCCTCACTCACTGCTAGTCTCACATTCCCCAAACTTTGCACAGTTGTTATGGACACATTGGAGATGTGCATGTGGCGTTTTGGAAGAGATCAGACATTTTTTAAAAAATTTACATGTAGTTGAACTTCCTCATTATTTTTTTCAGCATCTTATAAATAGATGGTACCTACTTTGTGTAAGCAACTCCTTTTACGGTTTTGCCTTGGCATCCTTCAGACCTTATGTAGTTGTTACAGACAGCAGAAGATGTGCAAGTAACTTTGAATTCGCTCAGACTTTTTAAAAGAAAAATTACAAATAGTTGAACTTTGTCATTTTCTCTGTATACTGTGAATAGATGGTACCTACTTTGTGTATTCAACACCTCTCACAGGTTTCCCAATAGACATTCCTCAAAATTCAACATGGTTGCAAATGAGTGATACTACTGTCTCCATCATAGATAACATATTATAAAGCAACACAGCCATTTCTATTCTTCAATCAAATTTTTAAAACAAAGTGACGGATATTAATAAAATTAACACTTTTATGTAAAGTGTTTTATGGAACTGACCGACTGCAATTTTGGAAGTGTAAGTCCTAGTTGTTTATTTTTTTAAGTTCATAATGTAACTTTATGCATAGCAAACTGCATGCATTTATTAATATAACATTTGGAATGGTGGAAAATCAAACAAATATGGCAAAAGAGCAAATCAGAAAACTGGGAAGTCATAGGATTTGCTTGATTCCCTATGACGATTGTATTCATTGATCTAATCAACAGATTACCAATAATGTTAATCACTACTTTAGTTTACAGTGAGACTGGATATTATTTACTTAAAATTAAAGTATAAACATCAACACATTCCTCACATTTAATAGCCATTCCATTTCAGTAGGGACACTCTGAACCCTTGTAGATAATAAATTGAATTTTTAAGGTTTCATATCTAGAAATAATGAAACAATTTAATTAATATGTATATTAAGTCCAGATATTGAAATCTCTTTTTAATATATGCATGTAGATATAGATGACCAGAATGTGTGATTAATTGTAAAGATGAATTATGAATGCTAAAAGCGTAGTAGATATTGGAAACTTGGAATTGCTATTTTGCATCTCCCCCCCCCCCCACCCCCCCCCTCAAGTCTGATATCAATGGGGGAATTTCCCCCTCATTTCTAAATTTTGGGAGTAAACACTGCCTGTGTGAAAGGGATTCAAATTTTACATATGGATAATCAGGAAATGATAAAAATAGAGTGTGGTGTACTGGACTAGAAAAGCTATAACTTGTGTAGAAGCTTTCTTCAACTGTGTTCGAATAATGATCCCTAGAGCCAGGTTGGGGCCACAATAAGTTTATGAAGGTTTACATTGGAATGTATTTGAAAATTCTTAAAACATCTTCTGAAGAACCACAAAAGGTACAGTTTATCAAATTATCATACCCCATGCAATGAGATGTAGAGCGTATACTCAAGTGAGCTTTTCTGATCAACTGTTGTCTGTCTGATTGTCTGTACACTTTTCACATTTTCAACTTCTTCTCCAGAACCACTGGGCCAATTTCAACCAACTTGGCACAAATCATCCTTGGGAGAAGGGAATTGAAGTCTGTTTAAATGAAGGGTAATGCCCTTCTCCAGGGTATATAATAACAAACTAGTGAAAATACACTGACAGATTTTTAAAATCTTCTCTAGAACCAGCATGCCAATTTTAATCAAAATTGGTACAAGTCATCCTTGGGTGAAGAGAATTCAAGTTTCTTCAAATGAAAGGCCATACCCCTTCAAAGGGGAGGTAATCACAAAAATGCAAAAATAGGATGGGTTAATTTAAAGATATTCTCAAGAACCACCAAACCAGAAAAGTTACAGTATCATGGCCCCTGGGAGTAGGGTGGGGTCACAATAGTGGATCAAAGTTTTACTTGCAATTATATACAGAAAAAAATTCAAATTTACCTGGCAGCTTCCTGACATGATGCAGAAACATTTCCCATGGGGTAGGGTGGGGCCACAATAGGGATTCAAGCTTTACATGCAAATATATACGGAA
>JAMZEH010000133.1:0-29863 GCA_024699665.1 Ostrea denselamellosa | reverse complement strand
GTCTATCGTGATGAATGTTTCTGTGGGGCTTTTGAGGAATTGATTCAAAGGGTAAGCCTGCGTCTCCATAGGTTCTGATGATTGTTTGTTTCGGTCGTTTATTATCTGGTACATGAGAGTCAGATATTCCACCACCAGATTCTCGATGTCTCCTGCTTGGTGGGGTTTGGTTCTTTTCATCTCTTCCGCTATGATTTCCATAAGTATAAATCCTGTCCATGAGACTTGATGTGCTATTAAATATCCACAGAATTCTTCAAAGTCCTGTACACTCATCCACAATAAATGGTCTTTTACGAAATATTCTAACACGCGATATATTACATCCTTTCTGGCGTCCTCAATATACTTTAAGGCCTGCTCACGAATTCGATCGCTGTGGTTACTTTCAGCCATAATCATGAAATAATGAAAAAAGTTTAGAGGTCTGTCCTTTATAAATAACACCGACGTTCCAGATACGTTGAATGTGTGACGTAGGTTCACGCATGCGCAGTTTCATTTTCCCTGAAACAATCCTGGTGGTATTTTCATAAAGTTTCTGAGGAAAATTTCCGTAGGGTGAGCATTGGGCTCCTTAGCTTGTTCTGATGACTTTTTGTGGAATAATTCCTTGTACATGGCAGTTAAATATTTCACCCGATGATTCTCAATGTCTCCAGTTTGCTGGGGTTTGGTTCGTTTCATCTCGTCGGCTATGATTTCCATAAACATAAATCCAAACCATGAGAGTTCACGCCCCATTAAATATTGACAGAATTCTTCAAAGTCTTGTACTCTCATCCATAATACTTCGCCTTTAAAGAAAATTTCCATGAAGCGATATACACCACTGTTTTTTATGTCCTCAATATACTTTAAGGCCTCCTCACGAATTGGCTCGGTATGGTTACTCTCAGCCATGCTTATGAAATAATGTAAAAAAGTTAAGCGGTCCGTCCTTTATAAGCCACACAGTCGTCCCAGATACGTCGGATCTGTGACGTATGTTCAGGCATGCGCAGTATCATTTCGTCTCCCATGAAATGTATTAACACTAAGGCCGTTGTGGCAGAATAATACTGCAATAAATACTGACAACAGTCTAAATACTGCTCCAAAGTTAGAGGAAATACCTTTGATCTTAATAAATCTTGTATAGGAGGTCCATCTATAATGATCTGTTGAATCCGGTCAGATACATTCCGCGGAACTTCTTTGATCTGTAAAGTATTTAATATATCAGCAAGTTTTTGGGTTACATCCTTCACCTGTAAAGAGTCTATTTGATCAGTAAGTTGCTCCATGACTTTATTTATGACGAATCATATCCATGAATCCTCTTTGTAAATTGTCTATCATAATCACATTTATATTTTCCGTTTGTTCTGGTTGAATTTTCTTCAGTTCCTCCCCATATAAGTATATCATAATAAGACGTCCTGGGTTGGTGTTAATCGCTAACGAAAGAGCAATTCTATGAAACGTCTCAATATTTCCAATTTCATGTATCACTGATTGCACATAAGTTTTAGCAGTTTTAAACCAGTCTGAATTTTCAACACGTTGTACAAAATCTCTAATATAATGAACACCGTCTATCTTAACCGATCCACCCATATTGACTGAGGGACTGATTATGCGATGAGTCAGGTATTTTGAACACGTAGTGTCTAGACAGACGTAAGAACTACGCGTGACGTTTCGTTCTATTATGACGTCAGTCGATCGATACTGATTGGAAACAGCTTCAAGCCTTTACCGTAAACCCTCGTATAAAACCCCTATATACACTAGAATAAAACAGATAAGACCGTGCACTTGACCCTCTAGGACTGCACTCCTTTGACCCCCCATCTAGGACTGCACTCCGTTGACCCCCCTATCTAGAACCCAAAAGTGCACTCAGTTGACCCCCCCATGTAGACGCCTTATACTACTGAGGGGTCTTTATCGTGACATGGGGCCTCGGTTTTGGCGGTCTCATCCGAAGGACCGCCCCATTTAGTCGCCTCGTACGACAAACAAGGGTACTGAGGATATATTCTAACGTTTATTTTGTTGTATGGGTGTTTCAGAGTGTTTGATTGACCAGAGTTTTTGGACTATATTTCTGTGGTGTCAAACTTGAGGATTTTCATCAGTTCGATTAATTATATGCACTGTAAACTTTTCCGGTTCAAGGCAATTTTAATCAATCAAATCTCACAGACTGGTGAATTTCAAGTGCACTGATTGACAAGGGTCAATGCTCTAATTTCTTGCGATAAGTTACAAAGTAATAAGTTGAAAAGGATATTAATGCTAGTCTTACAAATTAAAAGCAAACATGCCTGGTGAAAACGTAACCCCCATCCACCCACAAGAAAAAGAAAGAATTGGGTTAAGCTGAAGACCATGTGTGTCGGACTTTATTTGACTGTGTTTCTCAGAGTGTTTATTAGTAGTAAGTATAGGTGTCGGGTCTGTGCGGTCAGTGACCTAGATATAGGGGTCACGGTCAGTGCCCTTGATAATCAGGTCACCTAGATATATATTGGTCACCTTAATAAATCAGGTCAGAGACCTTGACAAAGTCACCTTGATAAATATGACCATGGACCTTGAAAACCAGGTCATATTGATAAATACGGTCAAGGACAGTGACCATGATAAATAAGGGGACCTTGATAAGCAGATCACCTTGATCACAGCACCCCGACCCCACAAACTGAAGCAAGTACCCTAAGAGCCAGGGCCCCCAAAATTGAATCAACCCAACAATTAGTTGAATCAACCCCCACCACCACCATAAGTTCCACCACTGGGCGCCCCATAGTTGAATCGACCCGCATCACCAGAACCCCACACCTTGAATCGACTCCCACTATCAGCAGTTCCACCACTGGGACCCCCAAAGTTGAATCAACCCCTATCATTAGAAAACTAGCAGCTTACCAGACTACTACAATTCATGGTAGGTTGTAAGTCTCCTGTTTATGTGTTAGAACTCTGATTGAAACTTGTTGTTTACTAGTTCAATAACATAATTTTAGGGAGTCTGTTTTTCTCTTAAGAGAAAAAAAAATCCAACTAAACATTTTTTTTTATTATGTATTATGTATCGATCAGTTATTTATGTGTCACATATGTTATAATTATTTTTATTATTTTAGATTCACGAAAGCTTGAAGGTGACGATCCCTTTGTTAGCCCCGAGCTGAAAGGTTTCAAAAGTATTACCACTTTAAATCTAGTTTTAGTTTTTGTATGTTAATTAAAGATAAGCTTAACTGCGATGTATTACCAAGAAACCAAGAACACTAAACGTCGACGTGTTAGATTACGTACCAGGTCTGAAATAGATTTGAAAACAATACAGTAATATATGTCTACATCTGGTGATAATGATTATGACTCTGTAATGTTTGACAAAGAATTCAATTGTCAATCATGCTGAAAGTTTTGCAGAAGTATGTTTTTAATTTTTATCTCAAAGTTTAATACGAATGCTGGTATGCGCTATTATGAGCACCATCATCATCATTTTGATGGGAAGTGGGGAAATGGTTACTGTCCAAGTTGAAGTGTGACCGACACACCACAGGATACCCCCGCTCTACCACCGACACCATCTTCAACAATCTTTTATCTGCTACACCACAGCCAGCTTGATTGGGAGTCAACCTGCAACTCCATACGCCACCTTCCTTAGCCACCACTCCCAGCTCTACCACTAGCACACCCAGCACTACCACTAGCACACCCAGCACTACCACTCCCAACACTACCACTAGCACACCCAGCACTACCACTCCCAACACTACCACTAGCACTCGCACACCCAGCACTCGCACACCCAGCACACTGTTCGTTCCAATAAGCCCCTTGTAACCCCCGATGGGGCACTTGCCATATGTAGGAGGTCAAAAACCATGATTAAGAAAAAACTTAGCTTGTAAATGCACCCTAGTAACTTTTTTTTAGGTGTAGTCCAAGTCAGGCCATTTATGCCACAACAGCATGTACGTTTTTATGCAACTGCTTTGATGTGAAGTACACAATATCTTGACAGTTGAATTTTTTGTTTTGCTTTTGCAAAACGGGTAGAATGTGTAATAACACAATATCTTTAACCCACTTAATGTTTTTTTTTATGCAAACGGGTACAATGTTTGATTGTTTCTAGTCACAATTTTTCAAGGTACACGAAAATACTCGCCAGATAGGTTTAATACAAACTCATTAAGGTTCGAATATTGTAAGCTTAACGACACAACACACACGCACTGAAGAAAAACTTGTTATTGGTAGTGGTATTTAAAATTCATTATTAGGTAGTGGTATTTAAAATTCAGATACTGATTTATATAAAAAAGTGAAATGTTCATGTATGTTGCTATATGTTAAAAAATAATTTTATTTTTTTTTCCATTTTAAGTCTGAAATATAATACTGATTGGTTATGCCTTGAATACTTTAAGTTGAGATACAGTTTTCTGTAAAAAGTGATGTATGTTAACCTGTGATACCATACCTTTTTTTAAACAAGCAAAATGGATTTTATTTGTGTGAAAAGGGACATAACTCGTGTAATGTGCAGATACAAGTTTCTAATTTTTTTTTTTTTTTAATAAAAAACACTTCAATGTTGTATTTGATTAAAAAAAAAAAGAAGGAAATTTTGGTAAACACGTTCCATTGTGGAAATATTCTACTCGTTATTTCTATGTGGCGGTCCTTCGGAAGAGACCGCTAAAACCGAGGCCCCATGTCACACCAGGTGTGGCACGATATAGATCCCTCCCTGAGCGCCGAACATAGGCCTAAGTTTTTTAGCCTTTCACCGGCAATGGTGATGTCTCCATAGAAGTGAAATGTTTTCGAGGGGGGCGCTTATAATACATGTACTATAAAAAGAAACATACACTGCGGTAGTTTTTATTCCCCCGAATCACTTATGTACGAAAGAACAGTTTTTGCCTATGACAGAAATATATTACGTCGATCTACTGTTGTATAGGACGTTCAGTAGTGTATTGTTGCAGCAGACTTTCGCCTTTCACCGAATAACTCAAGTACGAATGAATACTTTTAACAGTTCATAGAAAACATTAGGTCGATCTTCTTTTATTCCATTCACACAGTATGCTGAGTATTGAAATGCCAAATCTTGTTCTGCATATCTAAGATAAAACCGGTCACGGTACCTCTGTGGTTATACCGATCACTTCGTAACGAGAATGTCTTGAGTTAAAGGCTGCGTCAAATCTAAGACATAAAAATAGGTTACGCTCGGCATTTATAAGAGTCACGGGTTTTTCCGATATGACGGTCCCGTGTTACTATAGGCGTTGGCACGTTAAAGAACCCTCGCTGCTACGGCCCTGAACACTAAACGTAGACCGAATTTGTGATATTTCGCTTCAGTTCGTAACCGGAGGTCTTGAGTTCGAGCTCCACTCGTGCCATGGCTGCGTCAAACCTAAGAAAAAAAAAAAAGGTTGTGATTGCTCCTTCGCCAAAAGCTCAGCATTTAGAAGTGAAAATCACGGGTCTTCCGGATATGACCTTAAAAACGGAGGTCACGGTAGGTGTTGACACGTTAAAGACCCCTTACTGCTACGGCCCTGAGCGCTAAGCATAGGTCTAAATTTGTGGTACTTCACCTACAGCTGGTGACGTCTCAGTATGAGTGAAAAATTCTCGACGGGACGTGAAAAACAAACAAACAATCAATCAGTCATATTCAAAACAAAGTAAACAAATCGTGTAACATCTTAATGAAGCGGCCGGACGAAGTTATTATTTCAGAAATACGGATGGGACATTCGAAATTGACACATTTTTACTTATTAAACAGAGAACTTCAACTTCAATGTATATCTTGTGACTGTCCATTACTATACAGCACATTCTTTTTGGAATGTAGTGATTTTACACCCACACGAAATAGACTTTTTAATAATGTGCAACCAATGCGTGAGCTTTTTACAAATATTTTGACTATCATGTTATTATAAAACATTTGTAAGAAAACCAGGATGTTGTTACAGTGATCCATACATTTGCTCGAATGATCAGCAACATTACAGAGATCTTAAGGATCCCCCTCCCACAAAAAATAGTCGAACACTAAATTATCGCAGTTGGCTAATTATGAAAATACACGAGGTCATGAACTACAACATTTCACGCCGGCCTACTTTTCATGAAGCACGGACGAGGTCGTGAAATATAACACGTCACACTGCATATTCCGCATGGACAATTCAGGTCATGCCCGCGTGTATTTTTAGAAATGATGGTTTTGGTATATTCACATTTTATTATATGTATTGGAATTCACAACCTTGTAAATAGATCCACCATATTTATCAAGAATGACGATTCATATGCACATTGTTTACACTGCATTGCATTTGTGAGGAAGTGGCTATGGTAAATGGGTAAATATATCAAATGATAAAACATTGGAAATGTAATGTTTTTAACCCATTCTGATAAATAGCGATATGAGAGATAATCGCTATGAGTCTTATGGCTAAAACCTATATTCTATGCGTATTGGTTTTTACTCTTGAAGATGAATGTTTAAGATATAATGGCTCCTATTAGATAGTATAAACAAGTTTTGTTTCTTTGCAGTTTATCTTAATTACAACACTCTTTTAAAATATCATCAACATCATTGCCATCATTTACAACAGCAAATCTGTATAAAAATCCCCAATATAAAACTATACAATGTGTATTCATTTCAATAGGCCAGAACATTTACTCCATCTTCAATTCAATTCCATGTTCAGTATTAATTATTGCTTAAATTTGAATAGAATAGAAATTGAAAAAAGAAAAGCACGCCGCAGTAAAAAAAATAAATTAAAAAAAAAAAAAAAAAAAAAAAAAAAAAAAAAAAAAAAACGAAGAAAAAAACCACGACACATTCACATTTTGTTTTCTCAGAATAGCGGTGCACCTCATTGTATGCATTACAGCTGATAAAATTAGAATCACGTGTTGCAGGCTGATGTGCAATTATTGCAGCGAAATATGACGTCCGCCGCAGATGTTTTGCTCTCTCTTTTCATCGTTACAAACGGACAACGCTTGTATGTAAGGTAGTACCTCGCGCGTAGTTATTGCAGGTATTTGTGAAGTGGTGTAATATTTAAACATCCACAGGCTATGTTTCGGCGTATCGAATGGAAAGAAAACAACAACATAATTTATATCATTGTAAAAATGAACTATCGTTTTGATTTTGATTTTAAACGATGTTTACATGTAGTGTAAGAACAATGCTAGTTTGGAAGTCAATACCAATGACAGAAATAACTCAATTGAAAGGACCAAAGGTTTATCCAAGATAACATGGGACACGTCTTTGGCTGTGTATTGATTGTAATAGTACATAAATGTGAAGATATAATCCAACAAGAACAAGCACATACATACTGAGATTTCAATCAAACATGACGTAACAGATTTTGTTGCATACTGCATTAACAAAGCCTTTTTTTTTAAATTCTCATTTCATTACAGGAGAACTCTATCGTTTCCGCTGTGCAGGGGTGCAGGGTATTTAAATTTTTGTCAATTCATATCAATGGTTTTTCAACTGGAGTGAATACCCGAGTAAACTGAAGCCAAAATTACGTAAAGTATTTAAATTTATATTGCGAGACCATGGTGGATAATTACTACGTACAACATTTTGTGCCTTGTCAGTTGTGCAACATGAACGTCCAGTTCTACTGCAAGCCGTGTGGGAAAAGGTTATGTAGAGAATGCATATCACCACACACAGATTATAACGATGTTGACCATGTCTTTGTTCCCTATCACAAACGACACAAGACAGCGGCAAAATCTTTACATGACCCAGAAATAACGCAGACCATTCAGTGCGGAATAAATACCACTTTGTGTATTAGGCTCAGTGACGAAAAGAAAATTTATGTCGCTGCAAATGGTGTTCCACTTCTCAAACTATATGATACAGAGGGTCATCTATTGGATATATATAAACCAAAGAATCTAGTGAGGTTTTTCTCTCCAACTCGTGATGGATTTTTATACACGTATCCTGGCGGCGTCAGAAAAGTGAATGATGTTGGTGATGAACTTATATTGCCTCTTGAAAATACCCTTAAAGGTATTGCATTTTCTGAACCCGACACAATATTTGTCTGCAATACGTCACCGCCAAAAGTGGTCAAGTACAGCTTAAAAGGCAAACAGCTCCTTGATATACAGGAGAGAAATGGAAAAAATATTTATACGTACCCGGAAAATATTGCTATCAACGGGAATGGGGACATTTGTGTGACGAATGTTGCCTTGTTTTGCACTAACCAGAAGTCGTCTGTGGTAGTTGTTGACAGCGAAGGTAGTTACCGTTTTTCATACAGCGCCCCACAAGAGCGGAAGTTTCATCCAATGGACATCTGCTGCGATTCCAACTTTCACATCATCGTAGCTGACGAAGAAAACAGTAAACTGCACGTGATCGACAGGGACGGTCGCTTCCTTAGATACCTGATTTATGACGGAATAAGAAATATTTGCAGTATTACCATAGGTACCGATGACAGATTGTGTGTTTCTCAAATGCACGAGGAGTTTCTAAGAATAATTCAGTATTGGTATTAAATTCCTCTATTATTCTCTCTCTCCCTTTCTGAATATATATATATAGATAGATAGATTGATAGATAACATTTTCCGTTATTTTGATTTGTAGATAAGCCCCCATGTACGGTGTGTTATTATAATATCTATATTTATTATGGAGTGTACAGTGATACGTTATTATTGCGGTGTTTTATTTTAGACTGTAATTATACTGACGTGTAATTTTACGACATTTTAAATATGCTGTATATTTACTTATTATAGACTGTACTTTAATATGTAAATGTGTTGTGTATTTCACAAGCACAATCTAATTGGATAATGCTTCCGTACATTTAAAAGAAAACTGGTCTCCCCCTTGCATTAAGTAGAATGATTTACAAAGGTATACCTATATCAATAACGGGGAGAATGAAAGCATTTCTAGAAAGGAGACAATTTATTGACGCACAAAGCATTCAAGTCAGGACAAGATGAACAACCTGTGATTGTAAATGTTACTACGGTGAACAATTACAGTTCAGTTTCGAGTTTCACAACTATGAAAAAAGATTGTTTGTGTACTGTAATAGAGTGGGGAAAAATTCTCGAGATCTAGAGCAGAATGTTTAATTGTAAAATGTGATTTTAGAGCAATAGGATTGACAATTAAACTTTGAAAAAGATGACAGATTAACTTCACTTTATAAAGGTACTTAAAAGAGCAACGGGAAGCGATGTGTCTTAGTTGTGGAGAAGGACTCTTCACGTTTTAATTCCATTGTCGTCTTTTTTTTTTATTACAATGCATAGTATTTAAATTATTGCGAAACACATTGAAATGTGTTGTATATCATTGAATAGTAGTACCGATTGATTTGATTGTTTGTTTTCTTCCAAACTCAACAGTTATCTGATAGCGTCCGCCTTTTTATTGGTGGATGAGTGAACCCAGATTAATGACCACCGACCGCCCGAAAATTAACACAGAAGCATATACTGTTTTTAAATCGAAAGTAGAACTGCCATTATGATTATGATACAGTCAAACTTGTATTAAGAGACCTTTTAAGGGACATAAGAAAAAAGGTCACATATGACAGGTGGTCACTTAATTCAGGTGCCCATTTTTCAGAGGATAAACGAAACTGATATGTTTTAAACATGTAGTACATTATATTTATTTTGACATCATCAGTTAATGGCATTTATTACAGATTGATATGAAAACTACATGTATTTTCTATTGAAAACAAATAATTACATGTACTTTGCTTTTATGCATAATGTTTCTTGTTTATATGTAAGTGTAAAAGGAATGTTAATTTCACAAAAAGTCTACTCTACTGTTTTTGGAGAGAAGAAGTCGGTGATTGTTGATTGTCTGTTGTAGAGTTAAAACTTTCCGCTTTGGGGTCGTCATGATACGGTACTTGTCAGCTCTGACTGGATTTGGCATGCAATATTCGTATTAGCTACATGATTTTGGTCAGCACTTTTTCCTAGTTTTCAGTCGGCTTACATTTGTGCTTTAATTGACTTTAACGTGAATCGTAAGGCTTAAATAAAAGAACATTGAGAACATAATATTGAGATGTTGAGAACATAATGATCATCGAGAGCCTGATTTGATTTAATTGAAACAACACCTTTTCTAGCCTGTCATTTAATTACCGACAATGTTCAAAGAGCGGCGCCTTTTGTTATCTGCCCTTTTCGTACCGAGAAACAAAAACGAAAGTACATAACGATGAGTGAGTACATAATTTGATAATTTGATTTAATAGAAGCAGCTCCTTTTGTTGTTGTCGGTCCTTTACTTAGTGAGAATGGAACAGGAAAGTACATAACGATGAGCATATAATTTGATTTAGTTGAAGCAACACCTTTTGTTGTCTGCCCTTTACCTACTAAGAAACGATAACGAAAGTTCAACTTCACATTTCTGCTCAGGAAAACGCCGTTTTTAATATTTCTCGGGGAAATACAAGGTCGCTAAATGGAGGTAAAATAACATGAAAACATGCATTTTGGGACCAAAAATTACGGTCGTTAGTCGCGTTAGACAGGAGGTCGTTTAATTCAGTTGTAGATGATAGAAAATTGTCTTGGGGGGAAATTTGACGGTCACATATGACGGGAAGTCGCTTAATACGGTGGGTCGCTAAGACAAGTTTGACTGTATATTGATTCATTGTTGTTTTCCTCAACACTCAACAATTTTTCATTATCTGGTGGTGTCCAGTTTTTGTTGGTGGAGGAGAGAACCCAGATACAATGTACCTGGGAAGAGACCACCGACCTTCCGCAAGTAAACTGGCAAACTTGCTCACATAACGCCGCGGCCGAGATTCGAACACGCGCCGACAGAGGTGAGAGGCTTTGTGATTTTAAGCCGGATGCTCAACACAGAAGTAGGAGGTCACTTTCCCATCTCTCATATTCAGGTAGGCCGCCCGCGTGGCGCAGTGGTTAGAGCGTCGGGTTCAAAGATCTGATGATCCTTGAGTCGGGGGTTCGAATCCCACTGTGGGACGTGGGTGCCGGTCTTTCGGATGAGACCGTATAAACCGAGGTCCCGTGTCGCAGTAGGTGTGGCACGATAAAGATCCCTCCCTGCTCAAAGGCCCTGAGTGCCGAGCATAGGCCTAAATTTGCAGCCCTGTCACCGGTAATGGTGACAGCCGCCGGATAGCTGAAAAATTGCTCAGGCGGCTATAAAACAAACAAACAAACATATTCAGGTATGCTATTGTCATTTGTATCCATGTATGACATACCAAGTTTGCAGAGAAGCAATCTATAAATAATATGAATATCATTTATAAATTGTAATTTTTAAAACCTTTACAAAGTTGAACTTTTACTGTTAGCTGATGTAAACACACAGAATCGATGAAACGACAATAAAAAAAATCTGCAATTTCATTGGATGTTTTATTTATAGCAGATTACATAATGGTGTGATGAGCTTGACGTTTTGATAGTGACATATGAAAGGTGATGAATCAATAACCCTTGACTTGTGAAGATGCTGGGAGTAGGGTTGGGCCACATAGGGTATCAGAGTATTACAAGGAAAAATATAGGAAAAACTCGTCTTCTCCAGAACCAGCAGGCCAATTTCAGTCAAACCTGGTACAAATCAGCATTGCGATTCAAGTTTGTTCAAATGAAGGGCCATGCCCCCATCAAAGAGGAGATCATTAAAAAAAAGAGAGAGTTGGGTCATTTAAAAAAAATTATCTCAAGAACCACTAGGCCAGAAAAGTTCAAATTTACATGGAAGGTTGCTGACGTAGTGTATATGCACGTTTGTTAAAATCATGGCCCCTGGGGGTAGGGTGGGACTACAATAGGGATGGAAGTTTCATATGCGAAAGTATAGGAAAAATCTTTAAAAATCTTCTCAAGAACCATGGGCCAGAAAAGTTCAAATTCACATGGAAGCTTTATGCCATAGTGCAGATTCAAGTTTGTTAAAATCATGGCCTTGGGAGTTTGATGGGGCCACCATAAGGGACCAAACTTTTACCTGTGGATATATAGGAAAAATCTTCTTCTCAAGAACCACCGGTCGCGGTAACTCAGTGGTTAGAGCGTTCGCTTCGTAACCGGGAGGTCGTGAGTTCGAGCCCCGCTCGTGTCAAACCTAAGACGAAAAATAGGTAGTGATTGCTCCTTCGCCAAACGCTCGGCATTTAGAAGTGAGAATCACGGGTCTTTCGGATATGACCTTAAAAACGGAGGTCCCGTGTCACGGCAGGCGTTGGCACGTTAAAGAACCCTCACTGCTACGGCCCTGAGCGCTAAGCATAGGTCTAAATTTGTGGTACTTCACCTACAACTGGTGACGTCTCAATATGAGTGAAAATTCTCAACGAGACGTAAAACAAACAATCAATCTTCTCAAGAACCACAGGGCTAGAAAAGTTCAGATTTACATGGCAGCTTCCTTATATCATGTAGATTCTAGTTTGTTAAAATCATGTTGGAGTTGAATTGGGCCACAATAAAAAGGTGCAAGAGGTCAAAAAGTTTTCTGGACTTTTTTTGGTTACAGATACAGATATTTACATGGCAGCTTTCTGACATAGAGCAGATTCAAGTTTGTTAAAACCATGGCCCCTGGGGTAGGTTGATGCCACAATAGGGGATCAAAGTTTTACATACTAAAATATAGGAAAAATCTACAGAATCTTCTCAAGAACCATTGAACCAGAAAAGTTCAAATTTACATGGCAGCCTTTTGACGTAGAACAGATTCAAATTTGTTAAAATCTATGCTCCCTGGGGTAGGGTGGGGCCACAATAGGGGATCAAAGTTTTACATGCAAAAATATAGAAAAAGTGTTCAGATTTGGGCCAAGGACTCGGGTGAGTGATGTGGCTCATGGGCCTCTTGTCATCACATTATTTAGCTGTATTTTTGAATATGCAGTTGTAGTGTTTATCAAATAATAGAATGTACACCTTGCATGCTTTATTATAAATTCATATGATGCACGACAACTTATTACAGTGCGAGATGCTGTGTGAATGCAGTTGTGTCATGTTGTTACTTGTAGATAAACTGTTTTAAACCTGCATCAACACTTCTACTCCTATATGGCTTATTAGGTACCCTTGCAGTTTTGTTTAATATTTAATTATTATTGATGATGTTCAAATTTTTCTAACCTGCGAGGGAGGCTCCTTGGCCGAGTGGTTAGAGCATCATACTCAAAATCACAAGGGTTCTTGCCTCTAGTTGGCACGGGTTCGAGTCTCGCTCTCGCGGATATATGTGAGAAAGTTTGCCAGTTTACTTTCAGAAAGTCGGTGGTCTCTTCCCGGGTACATTGTATCTCAGTTCTCTATACCACCAGTAAAAACTGGACGCCACCAGATAACTGAAAAATTGTCGAGTGTGGCGGAAAACAACAACAATCAATCAATCGCACCTAGGGATCTATTATTTCCTACAATTTACAGTGGATATTTATGTAGTGATTTGATGATCTAAGATATCTTATGAGTTATGTATAATGGTTTTGTGTAAGGAAGTAATGCACACATCAATTCTTTCAAAGAGAGCAATAATTCATTTAAAGAAAACAGTAATAGATATTGCTGCAAACATTAATTGAATTATTGCTCTCTTCATTTGAATGGTAGTGCACATCAATATCTTTAATTATTTGAAGATATCAATTCATTTGATGCATGCAACAATTCAAGATCTAATGATATCTTCAATTCTGAATTATTGTGCACACTATTCTGCTGATATTGATGCACGTTATTATTAACGAGTTGCTCTCTTTAAAAGAATCGATGTATAACAATTGAGTTTAACTTCATACTCCATCGCTATATCTCCCCTTGAAAATGGACAAGACCTTAACTTTGAACAAACTTGAATTTCCTTTTGGTTTTGGAAGATAAAGTTTACAACAAAAAACAAATATTCAGACAGAGATATATAGGATACTTTTTTAATTGTAATTGCACATCCGGATAAAATTAAACAATGATAAGTCAACTGTAACATAATAACAAGAGGCCCATGCACCACATTGCTCATCTTAGCCTGTATTTAAAGCTTTTCCCAATGAATTCATTCATGTAAAACTTGGTCCCTTATTGTGACCCCTTTCTACCTCCAGGGGCTTTTAACTAACCTGATCTTTATCAATGTGAACTTCACTGGATCTTTAAAAGATTTTTTATATAAATGATCCAACCCTATTTTTGCATTTCTGTGATTATCTCCCTTGTGAAGGAGACATGACCCTCTATTTGAAAAAAAAAATTGAATCCCCTTCAACTAAGGATAACTTGTATCAATGGAAACTGGTCTGCTGGTTCTGGAGAAGAAGATTTTAAAAGATTTTTTTTCTATATTTTTGCATGTAAAACTTTGATCCCCTATTGTTGCCCCACCCTACCCTAGGGGTCTATGATTTTAACAAACTTGAACTTGCACTATGTCAGGAAGCTTCCACGTAAATATTAACTTTACTGGCCCAGGGTTCTTTAGAAGATTTTTAAATGACCCCACCCTATTTTTTGTGATTACCTCCTCCACTGAAGTGGGCATAGCCCTTTATTTGATTCCTCCCCACTCAAGAATTTTTATTATGTTTGATTAAAATTGGTTCTGGAAAAGATTTTAAATTTTTTTTCTATGTATTTTTGCTTTTTGTCAATATCACCCCTTAGAAAAAAACATTGTCCTTCATTTGAACAAACTTGAATCCATTGACCCAAGGATGGTTTTTGCCAAGTTTGGTTGAAATTTGCCCAGTAGTTCTGGAGAAGATGAAAATGTTAAAGTTTTCAGACAGACAGATGTACAGCCGGGTGAGCTAAAAAAAAGGATTGAAACATGGGTATTTGCTTTTATAGTACAATTACAAAGTCCTATGCACCAAATAAATTTTGAGTAAATCCATAACCTTCAAACTTTTGTGATAATTTGAATGACACCTGGTATGTCCAACAGATTCATGGTGTGATGGATGGTTTGGCAAGGGAACATTTATTGTACCAGCAATTTTTTTTCAGCACACAATATACCAATCACGTTTAAATGTTTTAATTTGGAAACTGTAATTGTAAGGTTTAGATGGATCAAAATGTGGTCGGCATCATTTACAGTATAATTCAAGTGTTCAATTTACACCGAGAAGACAGGCTTTGGTAATCCCCCTGCATAGTGATATTTGAACTTGAACTGATGCGGTGAAGTATCCTTTGCACTTCTAAGTATGCTGAAATATATACCAGTACATTCTATCAGTCATGAACATGAAATACAATATTTAGAATTTATTTTGTTATACATATAGGTACGTATTTATGCAGGCCTAGATTTAAATTTAAGTTTGAACACCTCTCATATGTATAAAGTACAGAGTAAATAAATGGTCTGAAGAACTACAGTCTCAATAAGTCAATAGCTTAAAATTTACAAAATATGATTCCAAGGTAGATTTGTGGGGCCTCCGTGGCCGAGTGGTTAGAGCATCGGACTCAAAATCAGAAAGCCTCTCACCTCTGTCGGCGCGTGTTCGAATCTCGGCCATGGCGTTATGTGAGCAAGTTTTCCAGTTTACTTGCGGAAGGTCGGTGGTCTCTTCCCAAGTACATTGCATCTGGGTTCTCTCCTCCACCAACAAAAACTGGACGCCACCAGATAACTGCAAAATTGTTGAGTGTGGCGGAAAGCAATAAGTAATCAATCAATCATCAAAGGTAGATTTCATCTGAATTCGAATCATCTGGCAAATCGCACTCTTCCAGATCAGATGGCAACTCCAAATCTGAATCATGCTGAACACTCACAGGACCACTAGTTTAAGTTGAAGCAGCACTGAATGGTTTAAAATGTAAGAACTCCTTCTGTTGAGATGGGTTACATTGGTCCAGAAGTACCTTGATGCATCTCCAAAACAGCATGAGAATTCACAGGATGAAGTGTGAATTTTTTAGGCTCATCTATCTCAAGAAAATGACAAGCCTGGCGAAATAAATCTGTATGCAATGGATTTAAGGCAATAGTTGTGGGAATTTTATTTGCCTGATTGACTGCATCCATTGCATCCTTTACGGTGGCTTCTTCTCCAAGAGCAGTTCTTATCAGCCATCGTAAAGCTTGAACACACTGGACAACATTATCAGAGTCAATTGACACCGTCTGGAACATTGCTGGCATATGCCTCTGGGTACAGTGACGTCTGACCTCTTTATCTAATGAGGAACAAGTGGACAGTAAGCAGTATTCTGAATTTTGGAACGACTTTGATTTGTTTGAAGGTTGTTCCATACTAACTGTCACCGATAAGGTCCTTTTATTTGACACAACCTTTCGAAAAGTAGTACCAACACTTCTCCTCGTGACAGGACAAAGAGCATGTGTAATTAATTTGGGCTATACATGCATATATAAAAAGATTAACAACTTTGCAACATTTGTACATTTAGGATTTCCAAATAATAGAGATTCGTAAGTACGCGTGTAAGGGAGTCGGACAATATTGCTTTTATATTCTGAGGTTCATGTCGTGCAGGGCATTCATAAAAGTACATGTAATAGTTGCATCCTCTCAGGGTACATCACAATTATTACATTTGGAAGAATCGGGCAAGTGTTTGGAAAAAAAGATCAGAGTTCAAAATTACTGGCATTATTTCAACTGATATTGTGTAACATAGTACTTTCTATCAACAGCACTAAAATATTCAATACTACTCCTACAAAAAAAAACCCAACAAACCTTTTTTTCAATTTTTGTTTGAATATTAAAACATTGGGAACGTTTTTATATTCACTTGGTTGTACCGCAGGTGGAAGAAAACTTTCCATACAGGTGACATGTTCAACGTCTGATAAAAAGATGAGTTATAATAATTGTATACACGTTAATGTCAACTCATAATTCGAAATATCATCTATCCAGTTAGAAGATTTCGAACTTTGCAGATATAAACTGCCTCTTCAATGTAAAGAATAAAACACTTACCGTGCGTAATTCAAATTTGCTGTTTTAAGCGTTATGAGTTAAATGGGTTTCATCTCTGTATATACTTAACGTAGATGATAAGATTTGTTTTCTTATAAAATACGTAATATATTATGAGAGAGAGAGAGGGGGGCTACCGTTTCGTATTTCAATGAAATTCAGTAAAATCCAAATGAACTCCTATTTGTACAGTATCAAAAACTAAAATGAAATGGAGCAAATCTAGATAGACCAAATATTTGAGGAAGGGTCTCAATGGGTAAATGTCAAATTTGGGGGCACAAATAATAAAGATGATGAATTTTGTGTAGTGTATCGTATAAAAAAGTTCTGTTATGTATCGTTTAAAAAAGTTCTCTTGTTCGTAAATATTTTATGTTTGCTTGGATATAGGTAAATACTATACATCATACCAATAAGTGTTTGTATATAATTCTAACTTAGTTAGGTACTTTAAGAGACGTAGATCTGTAATTTCCCTGCGTGATACCCCTAGTGGCAGGAAATATGAGGCAGCGAAAGCGGTTATGTTGATAGATTTACTGGTCTTTCCCAGTTCATCACCAGGGCAAATAACGTTGATCACTTCTTTTCAACGACCGTTTTATATCAAAATTCAACGTTACACTTTGATCGGGGTCAGTTTTTAACGTTAAGAAATTACCTCTGGGGTCGTTTATCAACGGGGTCATTCATTAACCACGGCGCAGGGGTCACCCAACAAAATGTTTTTTAATCGTTATTCTTTTCACCTACCTTTCTTTTGTATTTCACTTTGTGGAACATGTACCGGTCAAAATTTGAAGGGTATGGAAAGCTGGAAAATTCGTTGCTTCACCTTTTCGCGTTTTAATTAAACAGAATATAGGCAGAAGTTTAAACTTTTAACAAGCGATAGATTACAACTTTTTCATACGATCCATTCCTAATATTTTATGATATCAGGGGCAGATCCAGTGGTTGAAGTTAGGGGAGGGCGCAACGTCTTGAGATAGAAGGGTCTGGGGGCCACCTTTAGACCCCCAGTGGGTCCAGGGCAAAGTCCTGGTAGGGCCAAGGGGGCTTAATGTGTTAAGTATTTTTGTCATTTTTAATGAGGTGAAAGTTATAATATTATACAAATTTTAATGGATTATGGGGGGGAAATATTAGTTCTCATAATAACAGTAACAATAAATCAAAGATCTTGTCATTTATTTCTCCGGGAGTGGACAAAACAAAACAACAACAAAACCCAACAAACAACAACAACAAAAACACAAAAAAACAAACAAAAAAACCCCTCAAAGACGGGCGATTTTCGGATAAACCTTTGGGATTTTATGATCATCTTGTAGAGATGATGACAAAAGGACGAAAAAAAAATAATCATTAGTCCATTTTGTAAAACATATACATGTAACGTCCGGAAATATTTCGTTTCCATCAAGAATGATAACTCTCGCAATCCGTTCGATTGATTGATTAATTGATAATATATTGTTTAAAGTTCCGCTCGAGAATTTTTCACTCATATTGAGACGTCGCCATTGGCGGTAAAGGGCTGCAAAATTTAGGCCCATGCTGGGCGCTCAGGGCCTTTGAGTAGGGAGGGACTTTTTTGTGAAGTTCCAGATATTAAATGTTCATAACTGTACTACAATTTCAGTTATTTTGAGTTAAATAATTGATTGGTTGATTGTTGTTTTCCGACACTCTACAATGTTTCAGTTACGTGATGGCGTCCAGGTTTTTAATGCTGGAAGAGAAAACCCAGCTACGATGTCCCTTGAAAGAGACCACAAACCTTCCGAAAGTAAACTGGCAAACTTTCGCACGTACATCGACGCGAGCGAGAATTGAACTCGCGCCGACTAGAGGTGAGAGGCCTTCCGATTTTGAGCGCGATGCTTTAACCACTCGGCTACGGAGGCCCCAAATATGCTATACGTATGCATACATGTATATGCGTCCCTCTGAAGACGTTTTCACTGCAACTTGAATAAAAACATAAGAAAAGCATATTTTAAAAAAATTCTACCGATGAATATTTTTATGTGTTTAAAACTTTATTATTGTTCGCTTTCATTCAGTGGACAGATATACAAAATCATCTGCATTAATAAGTCTTCATATAATGTGATCCTGTGGGGATGAGGGTTAGAATAGGTCCTCAGTACCCCTTGCTTGTCGTAAGAGGGGAAAGTCTCAATATGAGTGAAAGATTCTCGAGAGGGACGATAAACAATATACAATCAACCAATAACGTTCCAAGAAATGAAAGAATCTGCAAAAATTGTACAGGAAATGTAGTTGAAGATGAAATTAATTTCCTTATTTAATGTGACAAATGTAGTTAACAAAGCGAAAGCTTATTTACATTAATACATTGGAAAGTGAATAAATTCACCGATTTACTTAATACCGATTTTTTAAAATCTTAAATTGTGAATATATTGAAATTACGAACTACATAAGAGAATTTCTTCATGATAATTTTCCTTAACTTGTTTGCATGGCTTATATTCATATGAAAGAAGCCATTCACCTTCTTTAAAAATCACGTTAAACAATATATAATCAATCAATCAACCATTTCCGGTGAAGGGTTGCAAACTTTAGGCCTATGCTTGGCGCTTATGGCCTTGAGCAGGGAAAGATCTTTATTATGCAACACCACTTGTAACACAGGGCTTCGGTTTTTGCAGTCTCATCCGAAGGACCGCCACAATTAGTTGCCTTGTACGAGGAGCAAGAGGTACGGAGGACCTACTCTTAACTCGGAACTGGTCGCGGTAGCTCAGTGCTTAGGGCGTTCGCTTCGTAACCGGGAGGTCGTGAGTTCGAGCCCCGTTCGTGCCATGGCCGCATCAAACCTAAGGCGAAAAATAGGTAGTGATTGCTCCTTCGCTAAACGCTCGGCATTTCGAAGTGAGAATCACGGGTCTTTCGGATATGACCTTGAAAACGGAGGTCCCGAGTCACAGCAGGCGTTGGCACGTTAGAGAACCCTCACTGCCTGAGCGCTAAGCATAGGTCTAACTTTGTGGTACTTCACCTACAGCTGGTGACGTCTCAATATGAGTGAAAAAAAAATTGATGGGATGTAAAACAATCAAAATTAACCTGGAATCCCAAAGGGCCTTTTTCACTGGATAAAAAAGGGTTCGAACATTACCCATCTGTAAACTTTGTATTCTCTATAAACGGAACATACATTTAGACATTTTAAACCAGTATTATCTTCTAACTAAACAAAATTAAATAGTTGAGTTCTGCTAGATTCCTAGTCATATTGGTAACAACAAAGCAGACAAAGAGGCAAATAATGCACTACAAAATGATATACATTTTAATATTCCTTACGCAGATTTAAAACATATCATAAAACTATATGTAAATGATCTTTGGCAAATATATTGGGATTTCTGGAACAGAAGTAAACTTTATTCTATTCAAAACAAAGTAAACAAATCGTGTAATATCGTAATGAAACGCCAGGACGAAGTTATCATTTCAAGAATACGTATCGGACATTCAAAATTGACAAACTCTTATTTATTAAACAGAGAACTTCAACCTGATTGTATATCTTGTGACTGTCCATTAACTATAGAACACATTCAATTGGAATGTAGTGATTTTACACCTACACGAAATAGACTTTTTAATAATGTGGAATCAATGCATGGACTTTTTACAAATATTGACTATCATCTTATAAAATATTTACAAGAATGCGACTTTTACAGAAAAAAATGATTCTTTATAATATAACCTATTCATATACACAAAATGATATGTATTTTTACCTGTTTACGTATTTTTAACTTTCAAGTCCGTCGGATGGGACGTTAAAGGGTGCCCCGTGTCAAGGATTACAACCCCCTTGGCACGTTAAAGATCGTTTCCTTGATTTTCGAAAAAGGGTAGGCTCACTGGGGGCCGTCAGGGAAACTTCAGCTTTCATAACCAACCATATTTCAGATGTTTAATCGCCGTAAAATAGCTGAAATATTGCCAACACGGCGTAAAACCCCAATCAATCAATCAATCAATGAATCACATTTTCATGACACGCATATTTGATTTAACGTGTCTAATAGGAATTTTAAAAAAATATATATATTCCACTTAAACTCTTTATCCATTCGAAAAGTGTTAAGTCGTTTCCTTGATATTTAGACTATCGTTAGGCATAATCATCACCAAAATGCATAAGAAATTGCTGTTGGTAATTGAAAAATCGGACCCTCTTGAATGTCGGACCTTTTATTATGAGTGATTTCGGGTCATCGTTTTCAATCATATTTATATCATCAGTAATGGCAAGACTAGTTGGAATGTACTTGAAAGAAAGACTACATAGGCTTTGTAAAAAAATTTTGTAATTAAACCAAAGGTATGGATGCATTTGTGGAAGTAGATTTTGTAGGAAATATAGGGTGTAGATTTGTTCTTCAGATATGAACTTTTTATAACTAAATATTGTTGCTTAACCTTCACAGGCAATTTAAATTACCGTTGGTGTTTTAAGGATCTTGTGATGCGTAGCTTTCGTAATCACGTGATAATACGTATATTCTACTTTTGGTTTTGTATCATTTTATGTGGTCGTGATTATTCAAATTTGCTCTGTGTCCATCGTCTTTTCTTTTAGTTTCTAGAGACACTTGCACATGGGCATATTTGACGGTATCTTAATGATGGACTTCATTAAACGGTAAAATTTGTTTTGTAACACAAGTGTAGAACATGGTCCATTGTTTATGGCAATAAACAATCCTACAATCAATTTGTTTTTCAGAACAAATTAAATGACATATTTTTATTATTTGTTTGTTTGTTTTGCGTCCCGTCGAGAATTGTTCACTCATATTGAGACGTCACCAGCTGTAGGTTAAGTACCACAAATTTAGACCAATGCTTAGCGCTCAGGGCCGTAGCAGTGTGGGTTCTCTAACGTGCCAACATCTACCGTGACACGGTTGTAAGGTCATATTCGAAAGACCCGTGATAGTCTGGTCCAGATTTTGAAAAAAGAGGCTAGAAATGGGTTCTAACGGCAAATTATTATTATTTGGTCCAACATAACTTTTTAACCTAATTTGCGTATGCTGAATCCGAAAAAAATATGTTGAACTTCATGAAAATGGCGTTAAATAGGTCAAAATGGCGATTCAAAATGGCGGTGTTGAAATTTGCAAAATTATCTATATGGCTTTATTTTAAAAAAGTTTATTGCAAATTAAAGCAATTTAAAGGCTTGTACTAAACTTATATGTGTCTGAAAAATAGAATAAATTGTTCAATGTTCGTTAAACAATTAAAATTGTGAAAAAAACGATTAGATCCCAATTAACTCATTTTTTCGCAACCGCATATTGACGCACAGTATATATATGCATTTTGATATGATATTTAATGCTTATTTCCTTCTAATTGTGCAAATTATTCAATTAACGTATTGCATACTTTATGATATAAATGCACTTGAAATTCAACACAGTGTTCAATGGTTTTCACAATAGCGCGACCGACACAATCGAGGATCGAATTAACAAATGATTCTGACATAAGGTATAAAACTGATGGCCGAGGTTATAGGCTTGTCATATCTCACCACTCATTGATTAGAAATCATGACTGAACGATCACTTAAGCGAAGTTATCAAATAGATACAGATTTGTGTGTTATATGTCAGACTTTGTGTTATTTGTATCTACCAAAAATGTTGATCATTCGCAAACATTGAATGGCATCATGACTGAACAGCAAGACATACTTTCTAGCATTGACCAACTGCAAAATCCTGTTTTCAAAGAGTATTTTTCAAGTTTCAGACAGGAAATTGACAACCCAAATGTCCTGTTTTGGTGGTCATATTTGGACATGGTTTCTATCCTTTTAATGTTTACAAAGTCAGAAAGAGATGGGCTTTGGGATTTATATTTGAAGTCTTTCCGTTCAATGCTCCCATGGTTCTTCCGATATGACCATACAAATTATGCTAGGTGGGGTAGTGTGTATCTTGCTGATTGCCACCAATTGCCTATTGAAGTACTATCAGAGTTTCAGGATGGAAATTTTGTCGTCAAGAGAAGTGCTGGAACTTTCAATCAAGTTGACCCAGACCAAAGTCAAGAATGGCTAAACGCCACGGGTAAGAAAGGTGGTGGAATTGTAGGAATTACTAGGACTCCATCTGCTCTCAGTAGGTGGTCCCTTTCCTACAATCTGAGATCTCATATAAGTCTTCTTACAAAGGTGATGTACGATGTGAATCCAGATGACATTCTCACACACAAGGACGCATCAAAGAGTCGACAAGTTACTGATGCAGTGTACGAGGATTCGCTCGTTGATGCAATGAAAAGGTTTAGAGTATTTGACCTTTTGTACGAAAGAGATCAACTGATCAATATAGTTACAAAAGACAAAGCTACAGATATGATCAAGGAGTACTTACTTTCTGCAGCAAATTTGGGACAGATATCATTAGAGAATTTCGTAAAAGATCGTCTGATACCAAACATAGAAACAAGTAGTTTACAAGTTCCTTTGAGAAGTGTTCTGAAAAAAAGCTGCTCATTAACATTTGACTCCTTATACAAGGTACAAGTTGTACCAAAAGCTGTGGAAAAGAAAAAAATTCTAAAGGCAGATCGGAACATACTGCAGAGACTTGTCATTGCATATAAGGCCGGACGAGAGGTTGATTTAGAGCAGATTTTGAAACACGAGCTCCTTCCTGTGCCGATATCTATAGCGGATACCAGCGGTGCACTAAAGTCTGGAAACAAATCTGTTGTTTTAGAAGACATACTTCAAGATGTTGATGTAAGGGCGCGAGTCGAAAATGTAGGCGAATCACCAGCTTTGATCATAGATGGCCAGGCTTTAGTTCAGAGCATGAAAACACATGGCATGAAAACATTTGGAGACTTTGCAGATGAGTTTGTTTCCACTGTGGTGAGAAAAGGGGCCATGTATTCAAGAGTTGATGTTCTGTTCGACCGTTACAGGGAACAATCTATAAAATCGGGCACTCGTTCTCGTAGGGCAAAAGGGCAGCAGCCAGTTAGAAGGGTTATTGAAAATAAGGATGTGCCACTCCCGAATAACTTTTCAGCTTTTTTGTCTTTGAATGACAACAAGAAAGACCTAGCTGCCTTTTTATCTGAGCAGATAATTCTTCATGCACCCACAGAGAAAACTGTTGTTACTGCTGGTGGGTTTCTCGATGAGAATAGCGTTAAATGCAATGACGAATTTACCGATATATCTGTCCTACATGCGTCACATGAAGAGGCAGATACTAGAATAGTTCTTCATGCCATACATTGTGCGAAAGAATCCACTTGCAGTTCAGTTGTTGTACTAGCATCTGATACTGATGTTTTACTGCTACTTGTATCTTTCTTTTCAGAAATAAATATACAGTTGTGGATGGTTGCTGGAACATCTGCAAAGCCCAAGAACATTCCTATTCATGCTGTTGTAGAGAAAACCTTTACCTCTCCAGAAATGTGCACGAATCTGTTAGCATTCCATGCTCTGACTGGATGTGACACAACTTCTTTTTTCTTTGGGATATCCAAAAAAACTGGATTTAAGGTTTACAAAGACAATGTTGGGCTTCTTGGGGGTTTTGGAGAGGGCAATTTAACTGAACAGAAAATAGTCGACTGTGAAAAGTTCGTATGCAAGCTGTATAACCAGGGCACAGTGTCGTCAACTGACTCGGTTAGGAACATTTTATTCGGAAAATCCAAGAGCCCCGAAAACATGCCCCCCACTAGCGATGCCTTGCATCTGCACATTAAACGTGCACATTATCAAGCGCTGGTATGGAGACAAGCAAATATAAGTAACCCCACATTACCATCTCCAACTGAGATGGGATGGAAGTTGAATGAAGGTATTCTAGTGCCTATTCTGATGACTTTAGACCCAATTCCAGAATCTTGTTTAGACTTGATTGCATGTAGTTGCACAACAGGTTGTAAAACATTGAGGTGTGGGTGCAAGCGTAACAATTTGCTGTGCATGGACCTTTGTAAGTGCAAAGTCACAAGCAAAGAACAATGTAGGAACAGTATACGTTGAATTTTGAGGAAAAACAGAGAAAATTCGGGTTTTCTTTCGTGCAATGGCTTTTTTAGGGTCGCATGCTTATTTCTATCTTTTTCTCGATGCTATTGTATTTTGTAATCATAGTTTTTACATTTTTTTTTCTACATGCGCGTTTCAAAACGATTTGAAAAAAATTACTGTCCGCCATTTTGAATCGCCATTTTGACCTATTTAACGCCATTTTCATGAAGTTCAACATATTTTTTCAGATTCAGCATACTCAAATTAGGTTAAAAAGTTATGTTGAACCAAATAATAATAATTTGCCGTTAGAAGTTCTTTTTAGCTGAAATCGGACCAGACTATGATTCTCACTTCTAAATGCCGAGCGTTTGGCGAAGGAGCAATCACTACCTATTTTTCTTCTTAGATTTGACACGGCACGAGCGGGGCTCGAACTCACGACCTCCCGGTTACGAAGAACACTCTAACCACTGAGCTACCGTGACCGGTTCTTTACTCCCGATTTACGTTGTATTATGTGTATTTGATTTAGAAGAGGTAATCCGTACTTCTTGCTTGTCTTAGGAGACGATTAAATGGGGGTGGTCCTTCGAATGAAACCACAAAAACCAACGTCCCGTGTCACAGCAGATGTGACACGATAAAGATCCCTACCTACTCAAGGTCGTAAGCACCAAGCTTGGGCCTAAATTTACCAGCCCTTTACCGGTGACGATGACAATGCCGTATAAGTGAAATATTTTGAGGACGTTTTAAAATATACAACCAACCATTTACATCGCTAAGAAGTAATATAGTAATCCATTGGGATTTCAATAAGTTACTGTGATATAGACTCAGCTCTTTTAAAATGTAATTCAAACCAATGACACAATTTGGGATGTATGTTTATTTCACGAAAATAGTTAAAAGGATGTTTGCCAACATGCTAAGAATTGAATACGAAATAAATAAAACCATAGAATCTGTGGATCCCATGTCTTCCCTTTCTGCCTTTAATGTTTATACAACAAGAATCCAGAAAACGAGTTTTCTTGAACTGCCACAACTTTGCCTGCGGTGGAATCATAGCTAGCTCGTAACCAGACTCGGTCGCCTCCATTTAGGTTTAGAATGACCATTGAGCTTCCGCTGACATCGTCGTCTAAAGCTCCTGCATAGGCTATCGCCGAATGCCCGTTTCCATTTACTGTCAACTGAGCTTGTAAGGCTTTGTGTGGTAAGGTGTTGATGTTGAAATAAAATACATATGCACCATACACAGGAGCTGTGAAGATACCCGTAGCTGTATCGTAAGCGTTACCATCATTGAAAATCATTTTCCCAAAGACAATTTTATCGTGTTTCTTAATGTCCGAAATGGTGGTGTTGAAGATCAAATCGGCAGTAAAGGCAACTTCAGCTGAATATTTGAAATAAAAATAGCTTTAACTAAAGTAAGCTATATTGACAAAATATCAAGATAATAATGTATGCATTTATGTTTGTTTTTGTTTTACGTCCCGTCGAGAATTTTTCACTCATATTGAGACGTCATCAGCTGTAGGTGAAGTACCACAAACTTAGACCTATGCTTAGCGCTCAGGGCCGTAGCAGTGAGGGTTCTTTAACGTGCCAACGCCTACCGTGACACGGGACCTCCGTTTTTAAGGTCATATCCGAAAGACCCGTGATTATGCATTTATCTTTTATATATCCCTTTTTTAATTGAATACAAATTAAGTAGGCAGTATAACGTTGCGATATGTTAGTAGTTTGAGATTTGACAGATAAAGTACAAATGCAATACATACGTCAAGAAAGTGTTAATAGTTTTACTTTCAACTTGCAGCAGTAATAAATACTAAGAAGAAAACAAGTACATGTTATGTGTAAACCGTACGTAGAATGTTGAAAGCCTCTAAATTTAGTGACGTGTCTGTTTAATCGTGTTCCTATACAAATGTAGAAATATAACTAGAGACAAACTCGGTTAGTTGTTGTTCAGACTTTGAATGGTAATGACCACGAGTCATTTATTGAAAATGGAATATGATTCCTTTACATATAACGCCGTCAGGGATTGGTCAGCTCTGGAGTAGAACAGCCGTCTTTATGGTATAAAAACAAATGCAGCACATATTGCCATTTCTTTATGTTGCTTGACAAGAAATGTAATTGCTTTTAAATAATTAACTCCACAATACGTCTTTCAATCGAAACTACCATGTACAGCAACCTTAAAGTTCATTATCCCCGTCTAATATTTTTTTTCATAAGAACCGGTATCCGATTTACATGTACTACATAGGTAGTACGTGGGTTGCCATGTTACATTTGTTCATTTTAAAGAGTAAAAATGTTTTCTTTGTTCTTTTATCGGGTGATGAGGGTAGCTAGCATTGCTGAAAAAAAAATTATTTTTTTTTGCCATGATTGCTAACTTCAACACCCGATAAAACAACAAAGACAGACATTTTATTATTTATATTTTTATGTATTTTGTAGAAATATAAATTAGATTGAAGTTCTGAAATGTTATATCGTTGACCCTTTCGTTATTTTAAATAGAAAAAACCAATGTAACCTTTCAACCTGAGAACACTCCTTATTTGGTAATGATTACGCGGACTAATGGTGCTAAAACACCGGATCGAAATAGTTTGCAACAAGCATTGATAAAAGCAATGCTAATTTCAAAGGAATGTTAATAAATCTCTGTAAACAAAAATATTAAAAGCTGAAATTTGTTCGCAGAGGACTGTGATTTTATATCGGAATACTTACTCGTGAATTTCGATTCCATATCGCTCTGTTTCGTGTACAGGTTATTCAATGTTGTACTGTGACTGCGAAACGTTTGATCCATTGTCAGTTTTAAATCTTCTACTTTTGTGGATAGATAGTGTATCCTTGTGCTCGTCTCTTCGTGGAAACAAAAATAGGGTACAACAGTTGAGTAAGTTTATCAATGAAATTACTGATTTTGTAATTATATATTGATGAAATAAATCCTTAACAGTGAAAATTTTAAATAATGATGAAAAAAACCCATAGAATAAAAAGGGAAATGAATTCAATACATTCCTCTTATCTTGTAGAAAGTGAAAAAATTAGTAAAATTTACAACCATACTTTAAAGGATTATAAGATCATAATCTGTCTTGACTCATGAAACCTGAAATTCTATATGCTAAAGCTAAAATTTTAATTTTTAAAGGTTAAAATACAGAGCAAATGCCATTTTAAAAGAAAAATAGCTCACGTTCAGTAGTTTAAAAAATTATGTCGTGCAAGACATCAATCATTGCGCATTTATTACGAAGCGGCATTACATTCAAGTTTACGTTGAAGCCATTCAACTTGGGATTCTAAGGAAATGATCGTAAATTGTTACTTTACACGAGTCGCTTTGGCGGCCTGTTGTTGTTGGTCTTTGTCATGAATAATTTCCTTTATTTTTTATTTCGTCTTGAAAACTGCAAGGCCTTTTCAGTGAGAAGTTTTTTTTTTGATGTTCCCCTAGGGCCTCATAGGTTGGGGCCAAGAAATGCCCAATTTTCAAACAAAATGTTTCCTCTATTTCCACACTTTTGGGAGAAAAACCAAATGGGTGGCTATAATGCCCTTGACGCCCTTTACTAAAATTGTATAGATAGATAGATAGATTGATTGATTGGGGTTTTACGCCGACTTGGTCACATTTCAGCTATATTACGGCGGTTAAGTTTTCCTGACGGCCCCAATGAGCCTACTCGTTTTCGAAAATCAAGGAAACGATCTTTTACGTGCCAAGGGGGTTGTAATCCTTGACACGGGGTACCCTTTAACGTCCCATCCAACGGACATAAAAGTTAAAAATACGTAAACGGGTAAAAATACATATTCAGTGTACATGAATAGGTTATATTATAAAATATCAATTTTTTCTGTAAAAGTAGCATTGTTGTAAATGTTTTATGATAAGGTGATAGTCGATATTTGTGAAAAGTCCATGCATTGACGGTACATCATTAAGAAGTCTATTTCGTGTGGGCTTAAAGTAACTACATTCCAATAGAATGTGTTTTATAGTTAAAGGACAGTCACAAGATATACATTGAGGTTGAAATTTTCTGTTTAATAAATAACAATTTGTCAATCTTGAATGTCCGATGCGTATTCTTGAAATGATAACTTCGTCCTGGCGTTTCATTACGATGTTACACGATTTGTTTACTTTGTTTTGAATAGAATAAAGTTCACGTCTATCACAGAAATCCCAATATATTTGCCAAAGATCATTTACATATAGTTTTATGTTATATTTTAAATCTGTGTGAGGAATCTTAAAATGTATAAGATCATTTTGTAGTGCATTCTGTGCCTCTTTGTCTGCTTTGTTGTTACCATGGGTACCAATATGACTAGGAATCCAGCAGAACTCAATTATCTTAATTTGTTTACTTAGACGATAGTACTGGTTTAAAATGTCTAAAATATATGGATGATCAATAATCATATTACTTATAGACTGTAGACAAAATTGTATAGAAAAAGTATATTAAATCTTAGAAATTCTTCTCTACTCTCAGACATGTGAAAAAACCAAATGCATGGTTGTGGTGTCCAATGAGGTCTCTACCTAAACTGTGAAAGGATTGTAAATTGTGAAATTATGATCTTAACTCTCCGAGGGCCTCATGGTTACGAGTATGAAGGTTTATGCATTTTTACCGAAAGT
>JAMZEH010000132.1:0-17424 GCA_024699665.1 Ostrea denselamellosa | reverse complement strand
AACCAGTTCTGCAGAACATTTTTGTCTAAAGTTTAAACTTTATTTATTTTACGACGATTAACGAGTAAAATCTACACTTATATTAATGCTTCTCGTCGGCTCAGATTTCGGCGTGAAGGAGTCATTGACTTGTTTTCAATGTTTCCACTACGTATCTCATCTGAGTTGTGTTCTCAGAAATGTTGGTTTGGAAACAAAACATTCTTAATTAGTACGTATATACCTTTAACCATTTGGCATATTAAACGCTACATTGCAAAATTACTATTGCAGTGGTTAAGTTTTTCCACGTGGTTGAGTGGTTTACATTTCAGTTCATAATGCCCCCTTCTCTATCCAAACTGACTGTGGTTTCTTGAAATACTTCATGAGAAAGCAATTTTGATTGCAGATCTATACAAGACTATTGGATCTAACGACACTATTGGTTTGAACATAAACCATGATGAAAATTTCAAATCACCTAGCCCGTTTCAACACTACGGTATAAATAGGGATGATTGAGATATCTAGACACAATCTATAATTGTAAACAAATTTCTACGAAGAATTCAGCATCTAGCATGTTAGTTTTACTGGTCACCTCTATTATTTTATATAGTCAAAGGACAGTAACTCTTTGGTAAATTTTCCTGAACTAGGTTTTGTGCGAGAGTGTATAGTATTGCGAGTTGTATCACTCTATTACCTGGAGGTTGAGGTTCACGCCAAATCATAACCAAACAAAATAATTCTTGCCAATTTCCTTTTATTATGGGACATTCCTGTGAGGTTTGCAAAACAAAGGCTAATTCAATGTTGAAAGAATTTTATTCACATAATTCATTTTCATCTAGATCAAAAATCCTGAGAAATGCGTATGATAAACGGCACCCGGATAGCTACTTGACCCACCAATATACGGAAATTTTCCACCCCCGTTAGTTCTGAGTTTTAGACGAACTTTGTCCCCTTTCTGAAGCTGCAGCAGAGTGTTTTCTGATCTCTTGATCCACATCCCTTCTGGACCGATGAATAAATAAGAGGAAATTTTGTCGTTTTTCATTATATGTATCCTCATATAATCTCTAGCAGAAGACGGTGCTGGAAGTCCAATGGTGCACATGAAGAAGTATGAACCAGATACAGGGGCAGTAAACACACCAGTTCTGCCGTTATAAGCTCCTCCTTTATTGACGAGAACGTTGCTGAAAATGAGAGTTGCACCTGATACAGGGGTGATCCGAGTTGCAGGACTTGCCATAAATGAGATGTGATCTGCAAATGACAAAATATTAGCTGGCCAATGGGTCATTCCCCCTCTAATTGTGCATTTAGTTTGCAAATAACAAAAATGTGACTGCTGTACCTCCTGTAATTGCGCTGCTTACGTGATGAAAATACACATACCTGTACTGATTCTGCTTAGTGATCGCTCTAGCGACTCAACTTTAGACTTCAAAGACGAAAACGTTTTCTTCACGCACATCTCATATTCGCTGAGGTGAAGTCCACAACCATTCCTGTTGTTCCCTGCAGACTTCATGCAAATGTTGTAATAATCTATATTCCTCTTACAACTGCAATCACTTCGAGATACCGCCACTGAAGCCAGAAAAATGCTTGCACAAAACGCTGCTCCGAACATTGTGTTTAGCCGAAGGATATAGAATTACTGATTTTAAATGTACTTTTATATGTTATACACGGACAGTCTATATTTCGTGCGTGCATGTAATATAGAAACTTAATATTTACCATATGTCGACTTTTTAGCATTGAAAGCGACATAATGAGGAAATTAAAAGCAAAACAAACAAACACAGACTACTATGGTGGTATATTTACGCCACTCACATTTCAGATCTTTGGGTCCACTTGTTGAATCTTTATGTCCACTTTTCATATCTTTATGTTTTCTTGATAGATCCCTATGTCCACTTGTTAAATCTTTGAACAATACCAGTAACTGCCACTCACTTGTCAATTATCTTTTCTGAGGAGACGCCATAGTCTTTTTTTTAACAAATACAGGAACGTATATCTATTTAGTGTTGTTGTATGATACAGTCAATATGTCAAGATAAATATTTTCGTTTTATATGAGTTTGTTATGACGACATCGTGTAATCTATCATCAAGAATTTGACAAATGGGGGGGGGGGGGGGGGGGGGGGGCAGACCTTCCGTCCTCTACCAACGGAATTAAGAAACAAAACAAAAAGATTGGGGAAACTCGGTAGAGTATCGAAGCTCGCACGATAGAAAAATGAAAAACTTTAAAAATCAATATCTATTCTACAGGCAATTTTAGCATTTACAAATGTATTATTCTTCTTCATGTAGTACTGACGTATTTCTTAAAGCGCAAGTCAGAAGAACATCGTATTATACAGAATCCTAATCATTTAAAAATATTTCACATAAATAAATATAAATACAAATACATATAATGATATGTTATATAGGTTATTATGAATTGATGATATGCGGTATTTTTGGCTAAATTAATATTCTGTGGATGTCACATGTAAAAATGTTGAGAAAAGAGAAAACAGAGATGGGAAGAAATATGTATTCATGGTTCATGAACTCCTTTGTTTACAGATGTTACAATGCAATATCCTTGACTGAGGCTTCTAAGAGATACAGTATACACATTGTGTATATTGAAGAAATACCTGCGCTTGCTTACCTGGTATGGCTAGGTTTCAAAAAATTCTAAGAATAAATACGAAGTCAAACATGGAATCAAATATTCTTTTTTATATAATGATCTTTTCTTGATCGCCCTAACAAGAAATGATGCTAATTGTCTTTTTAGAAAGTTGATTATTTGCGTGACCGGTCGACAATGGATGCTTACTTTTCCTAAGCACCTGATTCCACCTCTGGTATGTCCAGGGGTCCGTGTTTGTACGTCTCCTTGATTTGTATTTTCTGTAGGAATTGCGAAAATGAGTGCTGTTCGGTATCTTAGTCTTTTGTTTTTCAAGGAAATGTTTTCTTTCTCGTAAATAAGTGATTCGATGTTGTATTTAAATAAATATCCTTCATTTTCTTGTTATTCCGAAATTTGACACTGCATGTTAAATAAAGCATCCCTTGATAGTTATTGCCCTACATATTCATGTACGATTTTACCCGTACGTGATGCAGGGGTTAAAGGCCTCCGTGGCCGAGTGGTTAGAATATTGCACTCAATATCACAAGGTCTCTCACCTCTAGTTGGCGCGGGTTCGATTCTCACTCGCGCCGATATATGTGAGAAAGTTTGCTAGTTTACTTTCGGAAGGTCGGTGGTCTCTTCCCAGATATTGTATCTGGGTTCTCTCCTCCACCTACAAAAACTGGACGCCACCAGATAACTGAAAAATTTTTGAGTGTGGCGAAAAACAACAAACAATCAATCATGATGCAGGAGTGTTTTTATTACGCAAAAAAAAAAAAAAAAAAAAAAAGAACAAAAATGTTTACCAATGCATATTTTTGGCAAGCAATAACCGAAAGCAACAGAATTATAGAGTGGTAATACAATGGTGTATTGATTCTTTATCCTCTCTCCTATAAAGCTCTGCGACATTACTCATGTAAAGAGTATAAGAGTTGTATCTTTAAGCTTAACTTATTCGTCATACCACTAACTTCAGTAGGCCAAATATTCAGTTTATGTGCAATATGTGCCTTCTGACATTGTAAAAAGCTATTGACATAACTGTAAGAAACTAACAAGGAAGTCCATCATATTTTTTTAAGATACCCTAGATACGTTTGTCACACCTGACTGATTTCCTAGTTTGACTCCAGCAGTCCAAGAGCAGTGTATTGGGGGGGGGGGGGGGGGGGGGGATGGAAAACATGAAATAATGTTGCGTATGTTAAAAGATACAATAGATATATTTCAAATTATCACGTTATTCAAAATATATGGACAATTTAGTCGAAAATAAGGAGAATCATTTTCTTTACATGTTTGCAAATATATGATAAGTGTATGTTTATGCAGTAAACCAGACTCATTTGTACTCTATTCTAAATAGCAACATCGGGAAAAAGTCGTATCATTACTTAAACAATAGTAAAGATTATTTTTCCATTATGCAATGGCCCCGTGAGGATCCGCGTAGATAGAAAAGATCCTCAGTACCCCTTGCTTGTCGTAAGAGGCGACTAAATGGGGCGGTCCGGTCCTTCGGATGAGACCGGAGAAACCGAGGCCCCATGTCACATCAGGTGTGGCACGTAAAAGATCCCCCCCCCCTGCTCAAAGGCCATAAGCGCCGAACATAGGCCTAAATTTGCAGCCCTTCACCGGCAATGGTGACGTCTCCATATGAGTGAAAGATTCTCGAGCGGGACGTTAAACAACATTTAACCAATCAATCAATCCATATATATGTAACGATATTCCATGATCACATGCATATGGTGTTTCAACTAATTTGAATGCGAGCGCAGGCTATGTTTTCTGGCATGTTTCATACCAATTCTTACGCATTCTTTTCATACTGATTTTAACTAAGGATTACTCCGTTTACCTGATGAAGAAAAAGGACTAACGGCAGGTATGTCCAGTCAACAGGGATGCTCGTAGGCACCTGATCCCACATCTGGTGTTTTTGGGGGCCCGTTCTTGTCCCAGATTCAATTTTGTATTCTTTATAGGATTTAAGAGATTGATTACTGCTCGTTATCTTCACTTATTTTCATCTGATGGAAACTTGCAGAGTACATCCACGATGGTTGATATTTATCAACTTCGGTAGATATCAAATAAAAAATCAAATTGTCCGAGAGATAAATAAAGCCGGTTACTTCAGTTTTATATCTGACGATTTCACTAATTCTGTAGAGCAGCTGTCCATGTGTCTATGTTTCTTGAGGGTGAGAATATTCTTAAAGAATCGTTTATAGGTTTCTCAGGAGTAGGAAGAACAGGTGGCGAAACTAGTGCAAACATGATTATGAAGAAATTGACTAATTACGGGATCGTGATATAAGAGAGATTAAGGGTATGGTGGTCCTGGATAGGCTGAGTGGAATTAGTTTTCACTATTTAGAAGGATGTGCAGTTTTGAATACTGTAACTGTTTTACTCAGCAATATTATAGAATATGTAGAATGTGGCAAAGACCATATCCTTTGATTCGTAGTAACGGGTACTGAATTCCCTGATGGTTTTAAATAAAATCCAACTTTTACATTCACTTTTTCCCTTAACATTCTTACTAATTTAAACTGTAGGTTGATATTACATAAACTTTAATATTTTTTTTGGAAGACTAATCACCGCATATAAATACACGTGACCTAATCTACATGTAGACTAACCACCGCGTATGAATACACGTGACCTAATCTACCTGTAGACTAATTACCGCTTATGAATACACATGACCTGATCTATAGGTAGACTAACCACCGCGTATGATTTCAGATGCTATTTTTAGAGCCTCTTTACACAGGCATATATTTCATAGAACGCTAATGTACTCCATTCAGTATGACAGTGTGAAGAGTATTAATGTACATTATTTCATTGGCTAAATCAAACCCTAGAATTGTATGTTGTATGTTGTTTAATGTTCCGCTCGAGAATTTTTCACTCATATGGAGACTTCACAATTGCGGGTAAAGGACTGCAAAATTTATTCCTGTTCTCAGAGGTTACGGACGTTGAGCAGGGAGGAATCTTAACCGTGCCACACCTGGTGTGACATAAGACATCGGTATTTTGCGGTCTCATTCGAAGGACCTCCTCATTTAGTCGCCTCTTAAGACAAACAAGGGGTACTGAGGACCTATTCGAACCCGGATCCCCACGGAAGACATTTCTTAAATAAGTACAAATATTCTTTATAATATATTATTGTATCAGCAGTGTATCTGATATATCAGCTGCTAAACATCAAGGAAAAAGAAGAACAATGTATATGTGATAGTATCATTTGATGATTTATATTGATTTTAATTTTCTTTCAGATGTCATTGAAAGTTATGAAATAATTTTCAATAATGAGTAACTATTTTAAAATATTAAATTAAACTAAAATTAAAATGTAGATAGTAAAATCTAAACTTCAAATAAACTTTAACTTTAAACTCTGAACTTAGGTTTAATTAGATAAGCTTAAAAGCCCATTGGTCAGTTTTTTCCCGCCAAGTCCTTTTAACCCCCCTTTGTCTGTGAGTAGAGTTTGACAATTACTTGAATCCAGGTAGTGGTGAGAAGACATGTTTCTTGGACATTGTGTTGAACTTGTTTTCCGGACATATAAATCACTGACAGTAAGTTAACTTTGATATTTAAGACTTTTAACAGTAACACTTTACATAACTAATTAGTAATATATTAATCTATGATTAATATTGTGTGAAAAGAGATTTGAGAGAAAACATAGTTACTATACTTTTAACATTTTATTATGAAAGCATTTCAGTGATAGTATATAGTTATTTTATGAAAATATGAATATTAGAAACATTAGACACTGTATAATAAAGTGTGTGATATTGTTTGTAGAGCTTATAAACAGGTAGAGATAGTATGAAAATCGGCAGTAATTAAGCTAGTGGGAAAGGATTCAGCCCATAGTTGAATCTAAAAACGTCATGATAAACACATATATTAATTGATGCCAGAATAAATCCATTTGTAACCATCATCAGTGTCAAATCATTCACCACCACTCCCGTTACAAATTTGGCGCCCACGTTGGGACCCGGGACAGACGGCACCACCTTTAGGAGCCTTGTTTGATTCCTGGCCGTTTTGGATGAATCGTCAGTGTGAAAAGATTCCAGGTGTTCCACATGTGCAAGTTTCAAGGTAAAAGCTTGATCATTCAACTCATGCTACAAGACCTAAAACTATGAACACTGTTCTGATTTGAAGTGCTGACTATTGTCTGTAGTACTGAAGAATTTCATCCGAGTGCGTTACGCTTCATTCACTTCGGTTAAAAAGGATTCCACTTCAGGTTGAAACATTCCGGAAATTTGTTTTCCTACCATACCGACTCTATCCACATCATGTGAATTCCATATCCGGTTTGACTTTCCAACTTGTGTTTTTTCACGTGGTTGCAGAAATTCATCAACTCTTCGGATTTATAAATATTTCATTTCAATTTAAATGTGTTTTTGTTAGATTGAGGAATTTATGTATTGAGTAAGTCATGGCAATTTGTTTACTTTGCTAGAAATATTTTATTTCAGGTTTTGTTTACATAATCAGCTGTTTATTTTTCTTTGAAAATTGACACAGCAGTTATTGAGTTAGTTCACTTTCATTTATTTACATTTCATTTCTATGGCACAGTATGCTTTATTATTTTGATATGTTGGTATTCTTTTGCATTGCTAGTGTCTTATCATTCGTGATCCTAGTTTAGATATGGTGTTTACATTTTCAGAGATTTAGAAACTTAGTTGTTTACATACAGTTGTAGAAAACAGCACATTAATGAGAGAGTAGAGTGGGTGAAAAAATCTTTAAAAAAAAAACAAAACTTACAAATTAATTGGTTCATTACCTTAGTATAACACTTACAGTTTTATGACTGGTTGAAGTGACATTTATTGACTTTGACTATTTGTGATTGGTAGTAGTCTGTCCGAGGTTGGTTTATATTATCCAGTGTCCTTGACCCTACACTTTAAAGGTTTATATTGGTAAACATTGTCTGTTGTCCTTGACCCTAAACCTTATTTAAACAAAATTAATTGAAGTAACAAGTGAACTAAAATAAATTTAGTTAAAATAATTTAGAAATAAAATGAATAAAATTTAATTTTTTAGCGTGCTATTTCATAGAATTTTTCGTGTTATTTCGTTTTGACTATTTAGTCGCGCCGTATGTTTTTTTTTTCCGTTTCACATGTGTGGTTTCTTTTCGTTTTTTATGCGTCATATTACTCGTGCGGTTTCTTTCATTAGCGTACATATTTTCTGCTTTGTGATCACTGCGCTGCGAAGTAGCTCATATTTATGCTTACGTTTGATACTACACTGCAATTGCTGGTAGTGTTGAAATACTGTGTTATTTACTTTGCAAATTTACACTGTACTATCATAGTAAAAGGTTTTCACAATGTCGACTGATCAAACAAATCAGGAGTTACAAACTGAGGATGGAGCTACAACACAACAAGATACTAATGAAGTAGTACAAAATTCAGATGAATTGTCAGAAACCGATGAAGCTCGAATTATTCAGTATTTACAGAATCATGAGTACAAAGTATTCACTAAGGAGGCATATGATAATTTCATGGTTCAGAACAGACTCATTAAGGAAGAGGCAACACCGGAGTCACCTCCGTTTTATGCACCTCCGATTTCTGCACCTCCTATGCCGATGAGTCATAGAACTCCAGGGTCCACATACATACCCAAATTATCAACATTCTCAGGAGACCCTGCTAGGAGTGACGTAGCATATGAAGTTTGGAAATATGAGGTAGAATGCTTGATGAGGGAAGGTTATAGAGATAACATCATACTTCAGGCTATAAGGCGATCTCTCAAAACACACGCAAGCAAAGTTACTATGCGACTTGGGGCAGAGGCTACTTTGAGTCAAATCCTAGATAAGATGGAGAGTATACATGGCACAGTTGAAAGAGGAGAATCACTTCTTACGAGTTTCTACAGTGCGACTCAGAAAACTGATGAGGATACGACAGCATGGGGATGTCGACTCGAGGATTTACTTAGTAAAGCTGTTGACAAAGGAAAAGTTCAACAAGCTGATGCCGATGAAATGCTCAAAAACAAATTCTGGACAGGACTTCGTCAAGATTTCAAGGATATTTCAGGATATCTTTACGACAAATGTGAAACATTTGATGCTTTGAGAAAGGAGATTCGATTGATCGAGAAAGAACATCCAAAGGATAGAAAGAAAACAACACCCCATATGACTGTAGCAGCAAGTGCACCAGGCCAATCAAATGAAATAGCGGAATTGAAGGCAATGATCAACAAGCTATCTACTAAGGTTGACTCACTGGAAAACAAACAGAATTACCAGTACAAAGAATCAACTCGACCTAGTGCACCAGAACCTAGTCCACAATCACATGACTACAGCAGCAGAGGAAGAAAAAAGTCGAGATATAACCAGCATAAGAGAAGCAGGAAGTATAACGACAGACCATCCTCTGATGACAGAGATGAAGATGAACCTACATGTCACAGATGTGGACAATTAGGTCACCTTTCTTATGGATGTAGAGTAAATCTGGACAAAGTCAAAGGTGATTTAAACACCAAAAGGCCGGTGTCGAAGGGCGAATGCTGGGCCTCAAGAGACTAAGACGCCCTATAAATCAAAACGTCTCCTTGATTGGGAATGCTACAGAAGTAGATATCAAGGTAGAGGATACCGAATGTAAAGCTCTTTTAGATACAGGTTCTACGGTATCTACAGTAAATGAAGTTTTTTATCGTGATCATTTACAACATCTTGAATTACATCCCATCAAGAACATACTTCATGTTGAATGTGCTGATGGAAAGACCCTGCCATATTCCGGATACATAGAGGGGAATATTACAACTCGAATTGAATCATCCATTGAAGAGGCTTGTCCTTGTTTACTACTGGTTGTTCCAGAGAGTAACTACAACAGTAATGTACCCATTCTTCTTGGAACTAACATCTTGCACCATCTTTTAGAGAATACACAAGAGAAGTTAGGAAGTAATTGCTTACAGGAACGACAATTATCTGCCCCTTGGAAATTGTCATTTAGATCTCTATTACTAAAAGAGAAGGAGCTTCAGAAAAACAGAAACAGACTTGGAATTGTTAAGTCGGCTCATCAACAATGCATCACCATTCGACCTAACTCTTCAGTCACCTTGCAAGGTTACGTTGACAAGGTATTACCGTACCATGCTACATGTGCACTGTTGCAACCAACATCTAGGTCTCGGATTCCGACTGACTTAGACATTGTACCATCGTTAGTGAATTTCCAGTATCCATGTGATCGGCTTATACCAGTTCAAGTTGACAACATTACGACTAGGACAGTAACGATTTCACCTAAGGAGATACTGTGTGAAATTCAACCAGTTACCATTGAGGAAGTTGCTCCAGTTAGCGACACGAACAACAGCAAAATGGAATCATTGCGTGTTGACGACAGTTTGCCAGATGCACAGAAGCAACAACTTACTGAACTGATTCAGAGTTATGAAGATGTGTTTTCATCATCAGATACAGATATCGGTCATACATCTATAGTAAAGCACAAGATCGAGTTAACTGATGACATTCCATTCAAACAGAGATGTAGGAGAATTCCACCAACCATGTACATGGAAATTAAGAACCATCTTCAGCAACTACTTGATGCAGGTCTTATTAGAAAATCCAAATCTCCATGGTCCAGTAATGTAGTACTGTGCAGGAAGAAAGATAAGTCTTTAAGAATGTGCATCGACTACAGAGAATTGAACAACAGGACCAAGAAAGACTCTTACGCTTTGCCTAGGACGGATGAGATTTTAGAAGCGCTGTCGAATAACCGATACTTCACCATCCTTGACATGAAAAGTGGATACCATCAAATCGAAGTTCATGAGAAGCACAAGGAGCGCACAGCATTTACCGTCGGTCCACTCGGTTTCTACGAGTTCAATAGGATGCCGTTTGGATTATGTAATGCGCCCGCCACATACCAACGACTGATGGAGGAAGCATTTGACGGATTGCATCTAAAGGTTTGTTACATCTACCTTGATGACATCATTATCTTTTCCAATAGCTTTGACGATCACTTGGAAAGATTGAAACAGGTATTCCAGCGTCTAAGGCAGATCAACTTGAAATTATCTCCCAAGAAGTGTGAATTTTGCAAGAAGAAAGTCAAATATGTTGGCCATATAGTGTCCGAAAATGGGATTGAACCTGATCCTGAGAAGATTCAGAAAGTTTCAAGTTGGCCTACTCCGGTAAATCCAGACCAAGTTCGTCAATTTTTGGGTTTCGTCGGATATTACCGCAAATTCATTCAAGATTTCTCGAAAGTTGCAAGACCATTGACAGATTTAGTCCCTGACACATCTAAGAAAACTAAAAGAGGAGCGAAATCTGCAAAAGTACCACCACCAAACTGGCATTGGGAACAGGAGCAAGAAATGTCATTCAGGAAACTTAAGGAGTGTCTTACTCATTTTCCAATTTTAGGTTTCCCCATCTACGGTCAACCTTTTGAAATCCATACAGATGCGTCACTGAAGGGATTAGGGGCTATTCTTTACCAACTTCAAGACAACCAGAAACGTGTCATCGCATACGCTAGTAGAGGTTTGTCGAAATCTGAGAAAAATTACCCAGTTCACAAACTTGAATTTCTTGCACTTAAATGGTCAATTACTGAGAAATTTTCTGATTATTTGTATGGTACTACTTTTGATGTTATTACAGATAACAATCCTTTGACTTATGTATTATCTTCTGCAAAGTTAGATGCCACTTGTCAGAGATGGGTAGCTTCATTAGCCACTTATGACTTCAATATTTTTTACCGCCCTGGTAAATGTAACTCAGATGCTGATGGTTTATCACGATTGCCTGATTTATCAGATGTTCGTGATAGAGAGCAAATATCTGTTGAATCTATTAAGAGTATTTGTAATATGCATCATGTGCATACTCCTTTTGTTGAATGTTTATCTATTTCTCCGATTGTAACTGACAGTTTATTTGAGTCAGAGTTGTCCGACATTTCAGAATTCAACATTAGAAGAGAACAATGCCGAGATAGAGACATTCGATATTGGTTTACTCATGTGAGAGCAGGAGTTCCTCCTTCGAAAGAGAACTTGCCAAGTAACAATACTCCTTTTCATCTTGCAATGTTGAGAAATTTTGAAAAATTCTACATCAGTAATGGTATTCTTTTCAGAAAGACAAAGAATGGAGATTCTTCCAGCAAGAAACAACAAATTGTATTGCCTTACTCTTGCAGGAAAACGGTTTTCGAGTATTTACATACCAATATGGGACATCCTGGTAGAGAGAAGACCACAAGCATTATACAGGATAGGTTTTATTGGTTTGGAATGACCAAAGATATCGAACATTTTATTAAGACATGTTCTAGATGTGTTCTTCGGAAAGCCCAGAGTGAGAAAGCTCCTCTTGTCAGCATCACAACATCTCAGCCATTAGAACTCCTTTGTATTGATTTTTTGACTTTAGAATCGTCAAAAGGTGGTTTCCAAAATATCTTGGTGGTTACTGATCATTTTACTAAGTATGCTCAGGCATTTCCAACTAAAAACCAGACAGCGAAAACCACAGCAGATGTTTTATTTCACAAATTTATTGTGCATTATGGGATTCCACAGAAGATACATAGCGATCAAGGAGCTCAATTTGGAGGAAAGCTGATAGAAGAACTCTGTAACATCATGAACATCAAGAAATCCAGAACCACACCATACCACCCAATGGGCAATGGGCTCTGTGAAAGGTTCAACAGGACTTTATTACAGATGCTGGGTACTTTGGATATAGAGAAAAAGGCAGATTGGAAGGCACACATAGCTCCACTGGTTCATGCCTATAACTCTCTGAAGCAGGAATCTACCCAACATTCTCCTTTTTTCCTGATGTTTGGTAGGCAACCCAGATTACCTGTAGATATTGCCTTTAACATCCCAGGACCATCGTCAGAGACTTCTATTCCAAAGTATGTTGAGACTTTGAGAGCCAATCTATCACGGGCATATGAATTAGCAACCACAGCAAACAGAAAAGCGCAGAAAAGACAAAAGCATAACTACGACTTGAAGATTCGATCAGCAGTTCTTCATATCGGAGACAGAGTTTTAGTCAAAATCACTGCTTTTGATGGTAAACACAAGATTTCTGACAAATGGGAATCAACACCATACATTGTTGTAGGTCAGCCGAATTCATCAATCCCCGTGTATACCGTGAAAGTGGAAGGATCTGACAGAAGGAGAACAGTCCATCGTAACCTGTTGCTGCCCATTGGACATCTGGAAATCAATCCAACAGTATTAGCAGAAAGACCCAGACCTAAACCACGAACAAGATTGCGGAGAAGAGCAAAACAAGAGACCATTCAAACTGAGAACTCAGACAGTGACAGCAGTGATGAGGAAGTCATAATCAGGACCGGTTCGCCACATTCAGCCATCCCGCTGAATGATGAAGGAAACAACATTCCTTTAGATGTTGATGCCGAACAGACTGACGACGGTCAGAACCCAGCTGGCTGTGCAGCATCAATAGTGGACGACACTGATGTTAGGGAGGACGCTCTCACTCTTGATGAGGACAAGAATGACACATCAGATGCCGATCCAGATGAAGAAGCTAGGGAGTCTGAAGGTCACTCTCCCAAAGTCACTCCAGAGGACAGTGTAGAGGTAGTCGCTGTTGAGGATAATGCCCTCTTAGATGATCCTGAACAAGCTGTTCCAGATGAACCTCCAGACACTGTAGCAGAGGCTAGACCTGTTCGGAGGAAGACCAAGCCAGCTTGGATGCGAACTGGAGAATTTTCCATGTCGTTGCAGGATTCGAAGCAACCAGATTGGGTATTAAAGTGCAACTATCTTAAATCACTTGTTTCAAGCAATCACTTATCTGGTTTAGACGAGAAGCAGTTGTCTTCAGCATTTGTAGAGATACTGTTACAGAAATAAATTTTGATCGTTGAATTTTTATACTGATTTTAGTTTTCAGATTCATACTTCGAAATGAGATGACGAGGACGTCATTTCAAAGAAGGGGAAGTATGTGATAGTATCATTTGATGATTTATATTGATTTTAATTTTCTTTCAGATGTCATTGAAAGTTATGAAATAATTTTCAATAATGAGTAACTATTTTAAAATATTAAATTAAACTAAAATTAAAATGTAGATAGTAAAATCTAAACTTCAAATAAACTTTAACTTTAAACTCTGAACTTAGGTTTAATTAGATAAGCTTAAAAGCCCATTGGTCAGTTTTTTCCCGCCAAGTCCTTTTAACCCCCCTTTGTCTGTGAGTAGAGTTTGACAATTACTTGAATCCAGGTAGTGGTGAGAAGACATGTTTCTTGGACATTGTGTTGAACTTGTTTTCCGGACATATAAATCACTGACAGTAAGTTAACTTTGATATTTAAGACTTTTAACAGTAACACTTTACATAACTAATTAGTAATATATTAATCTATGATTAATATTGTGTGAAAAGAGATTTGAGAGAAAACATAGTTACTATACTTTTAACATTTTATTATGAAAGCATTTCAGTGATAGTATATAGTTATTTTATGAAAATATGAATATTAGAAACATTAGACACTGTATAATAAAGTGTGTGATATTGTTTGTAGAGCTTATAAACAGGTAGAGATAGTATGAAAATCGGCAGTAATTAAGCTAGTGGGAAAGGATTCAGCCCATAGTTGAATCTAAAAACGTCATGATAAACACATATATTAATTGATGCCAGAATAAATCCATTTGTAACCATCATCAGTGTCAAATCATTCACCACCACTCCCGTTACATATACTCACTGATTCAGGAACTAACTTAGTTTTTTGTTTTATTGTGCAATTCTTATTATAAATACTAAATTAAATACGTTAATGAAATGAAACGTTGAAAATAGGGAAGAGAAATAGATTATGTTAAAGGAAACCGACATGGAAAGTGCACTGCCCTGTTTATCCTTTTTTTTTTTTTTTTTTTTTTTTTCCCCCTACAAATACTGATTATAACGTATGTTATAGCTATGAAAATCATGAAGATCCGCCTCCTTTGTGACAATGGCTGCACAATAATTGAGACCTTTTCAAAAAGTTTACAATGCACTAAATTTGTCAAAAGGGCAAATATCAATTACACGTACAAATATCAATTGCATGTGCATTTTAAAAAAGAGGTTTAAATTATTTTTATAAGAAATGCCAATAGCGTAACAAATTCTGTACAATGCAATAGCCGTGTTTCGAGTTCCTCTGGAACACAATTTTTATTCTGTGTTTAGTCACGCCGCTTCGAAAATGTTCAGCAGGGTAACTTCCGGTTTCTCTTTGTTTTCCAACATTTCGTCAAGCTGTGCATTAGCAGCATGCAGATAAACTTTAATTATGTTGATAATCACGAAATTGAAATAAACGTGTATTAGTTTGGGGTGTAAGGGTGAACATATTTGTTTATGATCTATTGATAAGCCATCATTGATAAAATTCAACGGAAGACTTCGTAACTGCTGGTCAAGCTGACGACGTTGCTGTGTTAGTGTGTAGCCTAGCGGTCGAGTAGCCGTAGTGGGAAATGAAAAGAACGTATTAGACTCACTGAACCACATCAAACAGGTAATTATAAGTGAAAATGATTACGATTTTTTTGTAAAATTTTATGTGTGATAATATTGTGCTATATCTGTATATTTATTGTATTTAAACGTCTAGTCTTAGTAATTACATGCTATTTTAAGATCATATTAGATATGGATACATGTATTTATATTTATATTGCCAATATTACTCAATCTTTCACATTGGCCTGGGTAGCTTAGTGGTTAGATCACCAAATTTATAGAGCTAAATTTACATTTTTACTGGCAACAAGCAACAACCAGGAATCAAAATATGGTAACTCTAAAACAGACATGGTAACATACCCCAATTTTTGTTTGTTTGTAGAAATGAGAAAGAATGCAAGTGAAAAATTATATATAATATAAGGTATATTCCTTTCAGCAACTAAGGCTGTCACGTGTACACGTGTAACCGGTAACGTTTCGTGTTTGGGCTGTAAACGTTTACAAAATCCCTAAACGTTTAAACGATGTCTTATATATGTGGCACAAATCTTGCAGGGTTCAAATTACAATCTAAATTATTTGAATAATTATTTCAAGTGAATAAACTTATTAAACAAATTGCGAGGGGAAGTAATGAATTTATAAAAGTTTGACTATAGTCTATAGGAACGGTGAACAATTTGCTATGCACACCGGCAACGTCCGTTGCCTCTGAGCTCGTCTTTTCCACAGCGGGTGGAACTGTTACAAAACTGCGCTCCTCCCTTGACGCTGAGAACGTGGACAAACTGATCTTTTTGAACAAAAGATTAAAACATAAAGTGAATTGCGCTGCTCCGCCTGCACCGGCTGCACGTGAAGTCCATGTTAAAACCGAACCGACGGAAGAAGCCGCGGCACCAGCTCTGCCCTCTCTGGACAATCTAATGTGAAATCATTGAAATGAAAATTTGAAAAATGAAGTTTATTGTGAATTTGTGATCTGTATTGTGCAAATGTTGTACAGTGTGAATAAAATTGAATTCAATTTAAATGCTATCCGGATATTTATGTTCGTGTATTTTTTTGTCTTATATTTATACTCCGGAACGTCCGGTGACAATCTCTGCATCGTCCATAGAACGACGAAAACTGAAACACAAACATAATGGTCATTAATGGGTCTTAAAATTCTGTGCGTATTTTATTTTATCAAATTATACAACACTTCGTTTAAACGGTAACGTTTCGTTTACAATGCTTCGTTTAAACGTTTACAAAATTTTGTAAACGTGACAGCCTTATCAGCAACATCATTTCAATTCTAACAACACACAGGAAAAACAAGTTTTCAAGTATGGAAAAGTTAATTGACTGAAATATATATCAACAAAATTGATATGAATAATTAGTGCTGTGTACTGCCGTATGACAGAAAGAAGAAGAAAGTACTAATAGGAACCTTTTCTGTTAATTTAAAACATGTCGGGTATATCTTGTTTAAGTCTGCTTTATACATGGTACATGCTAATTGCTCAAATGACTCTAGTGATGAAAAGTGCAATTTTGAATTGACATCAGAACACTGAATACAAGCAAGCTCACTTGACTACATTGTAGTATGGAAATTGGATAGGTACATAAATATAGCAAACAATATTGATAAAATTTATGAAATCTCCTAGATTCACAGTTTTAATATGAATTGCATATAATCCCAAATAAGTTCAAGAAATGTATTTATGCAGTGAATGATATTTATTTAACAAATACATTAATTTTTGCATCTTTTCTTCTTGAAATGACAATAATCTGTTATCAATATTGTGGTATCTCTCTTCTTTCTTCGGGAACTTGGTCATCCATTTTCCTTGCATTTCATCTGAGGTCTTCAGTACCTGTATATGATATTAATTAACTTTCATGGTGTCATGTCATTACTGCCAGACTATAACATCAAAACACCATACTAAAAATTTTCAATTATACAAGATTTGAAGCAGCAGATGAAAAGAATTGCATATGCATAATACAAAAGAAGGAAATTTGATTGTTACCTGACTGAAATGAATTAATATTTCAGCTCTAATTCAGCTCTGTTTTATCACAAGCAGAACACCCATTGTTATCAACCTGTGTATACATGT
>JAMZEH010000131.1:47500-50801 GCA_024699665.1 Ostrea denselamellosa | reverse complement strand
CTTATTACACACGTGTCCAGGAATTCATTTAGTTTTTCTTTAGTCTCTCGTACTTCACACCTGATGCTTCTGTCCCCAGATTGTCTACTGTGTTAAATCGTCAGTAGTCTCGTGGGTGGATCGTAGATTATCATCGTTTTCCTAAAAATAAATGACAAAGTGAATACAGGCTGAATAAATGTATCTAATGACCCACATTAATCATATCTATACTGTGGGTATCTGCATATGTTTATCTTTAATTGTCTGCCTTAAAGTGGTATTTGATGTAGTTTGTTTAAATGGCTCTACGTATTGAAGGAAAGAAAGGGCTGAAGGGGCGCAGGACCATGGGCATGGCACCCCCCCCCCCCCTCTATATTTGCTGGGACACTGGCAAAATATATTGTGAAATGGTTTTCAATTACAAATTCTAAAAACTCACTTGTTTACGGAACAAAAAAAAAATGCTCTAAATCTTATTATCTAAAGGTTATCATGATTATGGGGCGGTGCGGGCTTCATACGAATATTTATTGCTAAAGCACACAAAAGATCAGAAATGCTGTTCGAATGATATATAAAATGCTATTCGAATCTTAGCCATGGAATTTCAAATGAAAAGTCTCCATGTACTTAAGATGAATTTGAAAAAAAAAATACTACAGTTTTGGCTATGCCTAAATGTGAAGCTTTGAATACTGTTCAACATAATGTCAAAAATATAAAGATTAATTTAAAGCGGTGTTTGACTTGTTTTCATTTTTACGGAAACTAGGAATATCTTAAGGGGAATAACATGGTTATGGAGAATGCAAAGACCGTTGATATTTACAACGATTTTCAGATAATTTAATTTATTTTTATTAGAGTAACTTCCGATCTTCTCTAAAGTATCTGGATTATATCGTCAGCAATTGTTAATGCAAATGTAATCCGGAACTTTGCAAACGACTGTAGAAGTTTTCTTTTCTATTGATAGAAAAATTTATTGATGAAAATTCAGATACCTATGATCGAATTAAAATTAAACAATTAAATTGCGACGATTGACAAACAAGATTGACAATTTATATTGATGCTTCTCGTCGGCTCAGATTTTGACGTGAAAAGGGTCATTGTTGTGGGAGGAAACCGGAGTACCGGAAGAAACCCACATATCTGTCTCGCATATCACCACTGCTGATTCTGAGGATTGAACTCGGGTCGCAGCGCTGAGAAGCGAGTGCGTTAACCACTACACTACCCGAACACCCTAGAATTAGATTACAACTATAAAATGAATATTGTGAAAACATATTCATGATTACTAATTACCGACTTTTACGGTTGTTAGAACTACTTGGTACACATTTCCGGTGAGCGTTCATTCGAGGTGTTTTTGTCGAAAATTGCGACTGGTTTGGAGTTATATGAAACGTAAATGAAACCACCACTACTTAACATATGCATGCAGATTTGCAACTCTCTAGTTTTAAATAATACGAAAAAGGTAGATTGGTTGTTTACGAAACACTTCATTAACAAACTTACCACCTTTTCAAGGATACCGTATCCCCCAAACACCGGCCCTGCAATCATGCCCAGTATCCGGAATTGACGTGAGCGATATATTGTTCAACACCCATATACCGGATACCGCAGGGTTTTTTAATTGCTACCATTCTCCTCGCCTTCGTTGGATCCAGGGGGTAGAGCGGAGGGTGAGGGATATGCACTTGTGGCATGACGTAATATTCTTCCGGTGGTGCAGAGGACGGTGGTTTCGGGGCTTTCTTCCTCTTTTTCTTTTCTTTCTTCTCTGCCTTGATCATATGTTCTGAATCTTTTCTATATCAAGGCAAGCGAATGGTACTGAATCTTTTGATTTCTTGGCAGGTGGCTCGGGCAAGGCCTCAATACATGGATTCAGCCTCGCCGTGATGTCCCGAGACAGAGGCTGAAATTCTCCAACATGAGGCAATACTTCGTATTTCTTGCCCGAGCCCTTTATCGGTTTTTCTTCCTTTTGTGGCAATTTCTGATCGTGAGTTATAGGAATATCCGGCATAACTGTATACATATTATCATGTATAAATACCGGTTCCTTGTTTTTCTTTTGCTGGTTTCTGACTCTAAAAATTAAATATCAATCAGATCAAGTTGGTGTCGGATGAGAACCCGTTCATTTAAATCGTACATTCACTAAGATATGTTGGGAAGGACAAGGGATCCAATCCCCAAATTCCCGTGGGTTGCTTGTGTATTGATTAACGTCTTGCTTAATTTTTTTTTCCATTCCTATGGGGACGTCACCAATGCTGGTGAAGGGATGCAAAATTTAGGCTTATGTTTAGTGCTTGCGATCTTTGAGCAGGGAAGGATCTGATCGTGCCACACTGCTGTGATACAGTACCTCTGTTTTTGCTGTCTCATCCGAAGGACCGCCACATTTAGTCTTATTTTATATGTGTATGACAAGGAAAGGGGTACTGAGGACCTATTCTAACCCGGATCCCCACGGGTGTTTAGAATAGGTCTTCAGTACATCTTGATTTAGTACGAGGCCACTAAATGGGGGTTTCCTTCGGATGACACCGCAAAAAACTCTTTCTCTCTCCTTCTCTACTGTTCCTCTCCTCCCATCTCTCTATCCACACTCACCGCACATAACTTATCCTATTTCTTGACGCCCTCTCTCTCTCCTCCACGCCATTCTCTATATCCCTCTTCTCTCTCACTAGATACCAATCTCTCTACCCCCCCCCCCCCCCTCCCCCCCTCCCCACCTTGAACATAACCTCATGCTACTAATTAAATATCTATGATTTATATAAAGGAAATATACTAGATTATACATACATGAACATGATGTTTTGAAGTCGTCTTCTAAATCTTTGTAATAGAAAATCTAGCTCAACACGATGAAAGCGACTAGCAGTCCTACGTACTGACCCTCAGCGATTGTGATGTCATGTTAAGATCACGTGGGAGTCATATTCAGTTCCTTCGTATGTTATTGCTGTAATTCCGCGTGATTTCATACTTGGATATTCGTTTTCTATGGAATCTATACAAAGGATGCAAAATTCCCCACAGCCATAGAAGTTTAAAAATTGTAAAAGCTCAGAGACTACGCTTCCTCAATTGTGACGTCACATTTGTTTACGATCGCAAAAGGCTGAACTCAATTGTGACGTCACATTCGATATTTTTAGTTCCGTTTTCACACTTCCATGCCCGCCCACTCACAGCAACGAGTCCACGTTACTCCGACCTCCGTCAACAAATGGCGAGCGATGGCACGACAATGACCGATTTACAACTGATACCGGACCATTTC
>JAMZEH010000131.1:22500-42500 GCA_024699665.1 Ostrea denselamellosa | reverse complement strand
AAGTTTGTTTTAAAAGAAGAATCAATAACTACTCTCCGTCGCGGATCGGTAACGCAAACAATTTATCTTTCAAGAAAGGGTCACGGGCCATCCTGCTAACCCGAATAACATTGTGCTAGATGATCTTCAAAGATTTTTAAAAATCAATTCTCTTTAATTCTATGACAATTTTTGACTTCATGATATGACCCAACCTAACTCCATGGGATTGTGTCTTAACTGAACTTGAATCCACACAACATGGGGATACTTCACAATCAATAGGACTAACATGACCTAGCTATTCTTGAGAAGAGTTTCTAAAGATTTTTCCCAATATTAATGTGTTATGTAAAATCTTATCACTGCTTAAGCCCAAGCCTAACCTTAAAATACTTGAATTCAGAACATTTGCAAATCGATTTGGTCTAGTATGACTGTGCTACTCTTGAAAATATATACATATTTTGGAAATTGCCTAACTCCGTGCAAAATTTTTATTCCCTGTTTACGCTAACGCTAATCAAATATTATTCTGGAATACATGCATATTAATATATCTAACCATTGGTCCTTGATAAGAAATTTCCATTGATTACATATATTCTTACGTAAAACTCCGTCGCCGAGTGGTTAGAGCTTCGCAATCAAAATCACAAGGCCACTCACCTCAAGTCGGCGTGGGTTCGATTCTTGCTATATATGAGAAAGTTTGACAGTTTACTTTCGGAAGGCCTTTGATCTCTTTCCGGGTACATTGTGTCGGGGTACTCTCTTCCACCAATAAAAACTGATCCCCACCAGACAGCTGAAAAAAATTAATGAGTGTGGCAGAAAATAACAATCAATCAATAAACCATATCTCCTACTGAGGCCACACTTTAACCCCTGGTCATGATTCGACGAAAATTAATTCTGCAGTACCTGCGGATACCATGCTGGTCTTGGGAAGATTTTTATATAAAATCCCCCCATACATTGCCATGTAACAATTTAATCTCCTAAAATGATCCCATCCTAACCCCTACATGACCATGATTTGATTAAACTGAAATTTGTACTACCTGAGAATGGTTGCAGATTGACTAAACATGGTCTTACTATTCTGCAGTGAAAATGGAATCTAATTTCCCTAAGTTGCCTTTTGTAATTTTCTGATCTTTAACTTTGACATTTATGGGTTTTTTTTTTCATCATTTGTAATCAACTACAATGATCTGCAAGGTAGGGCAGCCTATATGTATGTATGTAAAATTACTTGTATATAAATTTCAAGTTGTAACCGCTTGCGTTTGGTACGGTAAAGAAGGAAAACTTGGCTACTCACCGATGGACCTTTGGCTTCAATTGTGACTCCACACTACCCCCCCCCCCCCCCTCCCCTAACCATGATTTTAACAAATTTGAATCTACATTACAATAGGATGCTTGCATATTAAGGATTTGTCCTAAATATCCCTATGTAAAACTTTATTCGTCGATTGTGGCCCCACCCTATCCCGAGGTCACTGATTTCAACAACGTTCAATCTACACTAGTTTACCAGATGAAAAGATGAAGATTACAAATCATGATGCTTGTCTGTTAACATGACAATTCATGGCCTTGCTGTTCACAAGAGCAACTTCTTAAAAATTCTTAAGATATATATTCCCATGTTAAACTTTGATTACCTATTGTGGCTCTATCCTACCCTATCAGTAGTAAGTAGGATAACGTGCAGTCAGTATACAGTCAAGATGACGTCATGGGGTTTTCCAGACCCCACCCACATAGGTCACAATCAAGTGGGCAGTACACAGTCAAGGGGGTAGTACACAGTCAAAGGGTAGTACACAGTCAAGAGGGCAGTACACAGTCAAGGGGCAGTACACAGTCAAGGGGATGGGTACACAGTCAGTGACGTCACAAAAATGTAATGATAAATACCATATAAAATTTCTGGAGTTGTGATAACGATGGAAACTCAGGGAAAGCAGTACAAATGGAAAATTGTAGCCTGGAGTGCTGTAAACAGAAATAAGAAGAAATGGACATTACAAGAGAGTCAATGGTTTAACAGAAAAGAGGAATGCATTGCTAATTTTAAGGAAAAACTGAAAAATGGGTATGATGGTGCGGACAGCTGGGGATCTGAAGAATACCTGTTGAAACGCCGAGTTATGCCGCGAAAATACTTCCCGCACTCCAAATGTTAAAGGTTCAACGAAGTCAAATATGACTAAAAAACTTAGATTTAATGACCATGTGCAAATCATTTTAATTCCTTACGAAGAACGGAAAGGAATTTTGGATGGAATATGCCATAGATAGAGCTCATTTTAAGAGAAGAATTCAACAAACGGAGGATGTATTATTACCCATGCTTCTTCAGAAACTGAAAGCGATGTACACTTAAAACAGTAAAACGAGCATAAACAAGTAGGAAGTGTTTTATGCTGTCAAAAAATGGAGGGCCTTGTTATCGCGAGAACGTTAAGAAAAATATCGTTGCAATGGATTCGACGGTTAGACGACATCAGCCACATTTTGACAAGAAGAAAAGAGGAAGACCTAGTATGGCTCATGACATATCTTATAGAATGTCAGAAACTGGTACTCACCATCAAAGGGAAAATTAAGACATTAAAAAATAATTTGAACATATCATTATCAAAGTGGACGACATTAACAGAACTCGTTAATGATCTTAATCGACGTACAGAGGAAATGGATAGGAGACTTTCCGCAACGATGAGGAAAGATGAATCACGCCACTCAGTTCTCTTGTATGTTTATGTTGTACTCTTCAGGACTTTAGAAGAATTAATAGAGACCAATAAAAGAAGTTGTACCTTCATAAATACATACAGAAGAAGCATTGTTGTACAAAACAAAGATTGTTAATGTACACATTTGATAAAAATATCAGATAGCCGAAGTCATGAATTTCTTTAAAAATTCTACGTGCAGTCAGTATACAGTCAAGATGACGTCATGGGGTTTTCCAGACCCCACCCACATAGGTCATAATTGAGGTCACAATCAAGGGGGTAGTACACAGTCAAGGGGTACTACACAGTCAAGGGGGCAGTACACAGTCAAGGAGGAGTATACAGTCATAGACCCACGTGATTAAATCGTACATAAACTTGATCAATATGAAAGATTTTCACACCAGTCCTGCGCAAGTCTCAGAGAGAATACAAGTTAACTTTAATCTTGTGAGATTCTTGCTGTGAACAGAGATGGAGAATAAATATCAAAATCTTATTAAAGCAAACTACTCCATATTGGTGAAGAAGATAATGGCAATTCGAGTCGCGGAACATCTGTATGCTTCAAACTTAATTACTGACGAAATGAGGCAACAAATAGAAGCCGAGAAAACCAGTTATGACCAAAACAGAAAACTGATTAGTATCATTTTACGTCGAGGATCGAAGGCTTTTGTGGGACTCAGAGTGGCATTAATGAAAGCCAATCAAGCTGATTTATCGAGACTCTTGATGAACAATGACGATGATACGAAGTCTGAATACGAAAAAAAATTGGCCATGGCAAGATCATTGGTCATTCCTACCAAAGAAAGACGAGATTCCAGAAACGAATCAAAGAAAGCTACACACCAGCAGTCTCAGGAGCCAAGGTGTAGGATACGTCTGGACGACTTTAATGACCTGTTTCTCACCGTCATGCCTTTCAAGGGAACGGTTTATGTTCACATTCGTCATCTCGCAGACTCCCACGGTCGTCTCATTGCCACCAAGAAAGGAGTTACCTTTCCATTGGCTCGCTGGTTAAAATTTGAATCCCTTTTACCAGATATCCAAGACTACATAGACAACGCTGGAAAAGAGGATGGAGAAGTACAGTGGCATATTGGCGGTGGCGTGTTCGTTTCGTTATCATCAGGTTACCCTACAGTGGATATAAGACACTTTTGGAAGCCCATACCGACAAAGAAAGGAGTCACTTTGAACAGAAACAAGTTAGCCAGACCCAGAGATGCTCTCGACGAGATACATGAATCTGTTCCAGAACTAAAAGATACCGAACTCTGCATGTTCAGCGAGTCTCATCAGAATCAGCTTGGGATGTTAAACTGTCCCGAATGTACCCCGTTCGGTTACGATGACCAAGACAATGTGTCGATGGAATGCAACGTGGGTGATTTACAGGACGTCGAATCAATTGAGAGTGATCTTGACTGACACTATGGTCATGCATACTGAATCCAAAATAATTAATGAAAGAATAATTGTATATATCAATTCATGTATTTTTTCTCATTCTTACAGAAAATAAAAAAATGAATTGTAATTAGTTGCTTGCTTTTTTGTTTGTTACTTGAATATAAAAGGTGAGAATCGAAGTTAGATCATCAGTGTATCCCAGTATGTCAAACTACACGGATTACTTAAAGGAACTCTACTACACTCCCGGTAAACCGGGAGCATTTGCAGGTCCCGAAAAATTGTATCAAGCCGTTAAACAGGAAGGCAAATACAAGATTGGCAGGCGAAGAATTAGACAATTTTTAAACAACGAAGACCCCTATAGTCTTTATAAGCCAATTCGTAAGACATTCCCGCGCTCTAAAGTGATAATGAACACAATCAACTCTATGTGGGATGGTGACTTAGCCGACGTCAGTAATATTTCGTCCCACAACGACGGCTACAAATTCTTATTGGTGTTAATTGATATATTTAGTCGATATTTATTTATTGTCCCCTTAACAAATAAACATCATCAAAATATTATCGATGGTCTAAAATCAGTTTTTCAAACTGGACGAAAACCACACACTCTTAGAACAGATAAAGGTAGCGAATTCAAAAATCGTTGGGTAAAGACATTTCTGAAAAAAGAAGGAATTAACGTCATATACACGCAAAATGAAACCAAAGCAAACTATGCAGAGAGAGTGATCCGTACCATGAAGAACCTTATGTATCGCTATTTCATGAAAAACAGAACTTACCGATTTGTGAATGTGTTGCAAGATTTGGTGAAAAGCTACAACAACAGACCTCACAGATCTTTGGGTGGTAATGCCCCAGCCAATGTCAATCAGGGGAATGCTGATGAAATAAGACTCGATGCTTATCTCTCGGGAACAAAACCAAAAGCAGACCCTGTAAAAAAGAATGGTAATCCGCTTAAGTAAAAGAAAACAACGAAAAAAAGAGTAAAACCTTTTTACAAGTTAAAAGTTGGAGATACTGTCAGAATATCACAGCTTAAACACCCTTTTCAACGAGACTACCAACAGAAATGGACAGAAGACTTTTTCAAAGTGAGTAAAAGATACAAAAGGGGACAAATACCTGTATACAAAGTACAAGATTTGGCAGACGATCCTATAGAAGGCACCTTCTACGAATCTGAGCTTCAAAAAGTTGTCAAGTCTGAGGATGTTGCCTATAGAGTGGAAAAAATACTGAAAAGGAGGGGTCGTGGAAAAAACAAAGAAGTGTTTGTAAAATGGGAAGGATGGCCGAAGAAATTCAATTCATGGATTCCAGAAAGCTCTCTGGAAAAGCAATAAAAGCCACCTTTTTTCTACATCTTGTGTTCATTCAAGATGAGCGTTCGGATGGTGTTGACGTCTACAGACAGCTCTGATTATTTTGACAATAAAGCAAATTGTTTTCGAGTTCAATTGAATAAACAGATTCAATTCGACGGATATTGGACTGTTGCCCTGACAGAATTTTCCTCGGAGAGTTGGATTACGTCCAAGAAGAAATCCGAGTTGTTTGTGTGCTGTGATATTTGTGAAGAAACTCTTATTGGTGGAAAAGAAGCACCCCTCCTAAGACGCATATACCTGGGAGAGAAACCGGGTAATATCACCTACACACTACCGTATTACATTCCTGTAAAAATCGGCCAATTGCAGCAGATCGGTATATATATAACAGACAGAGACGGGAACTTAGTGTCATTCTTAGACGAACCGGTGACCGTAACACTTCATTTCAAGAATTTTCCTTACGTTCTGTGACGATGAATAGCCAGACTTACGTCAGTGATCCCAGAATATGGGAAGCTTTTTACAAGAACATGGCAGGGAAAAAGTTCAACCCTTATAGATACAAGCCTAAACAAATTGGGAGAGGCGTGAGAAGTTACAAGTCTTACGTCATTCCATTGCGACCTCACTCACAATCAGAACCAGTACAACAAACCAGCACTCAAATGACCCCTGTAGCTGCAGTGGAGGAAAGAGCCAAAGTCGAACATGCCAAGGATGTCAAAGAGGGCGTTCCATTCGTCAAGGTGCAAGGAAGTATAAAAAGGCCGCGTTCTCAATCTTCTGCCATTCCTTCGAAGAAATCGAAGCCAACAACATCTCAAAATCCGAGGAAGAGAAAAAAGTCATCTAAACCTGCAAAACAACGAAAAACGTCAGGACAAACGAAACTGAAGTCAGTTAAGAAACAGCGAGGAGCACCAGGCAAGAAAACACAATCAAGAGCAAAAAAAAAGAGTTTAAGATTGACAGTTACAGAAATATCTTTAAACAGTAGAAATGGCCTTTTTAAGCAGTGATAATAAAGACATATCTCAACCCATGGAACTGTCTCTTTTTGCGTCTCCAACGAATCAGGTAGCAGTCGAAAAAGTGTACTTTACAGAAACAAGACCGATTTCTAGCATAGGAGTGTCCGATACACCCATCGAAATCGTAGTATCCGATTCGGGAGCGGAATACGTTGATTTAAAGAGGAGTAAACTGTACGTAAAAGCCCGAATTTTGAAAGCAGATGGAAAGGCTCTGGCCAGTAATGAAAAAACGGGTATCGTGAATTTACCACTTCAAAGTATGTTCTCCCAGATGGATGTCTACTTGAACAACAAACTAGTCTCTTTCAATACGAACAGCTATCCGTGGAAGGCTTATTTCAAGACAGTTTTGTTTAGCGGGAAAGACGAACTCTGTTCACAGAAGCAATCCGAACTGTTCTTTAAAGACGAGGGAAATCTCGGTGACGCCAATGCATACAATGGAGGGAATGCTGGATTGGTCCTGCGATATGGATACACTCAGCAAAGTACAGTATTTGAGTTGGAAGGAAACCTGATGGAAGACATATTTGATATAGATAAATATCTGATAAACGGAGTAGACATCTACATCAAACTCTTTAGATCCAGTGCCCCGTTTGTCATCATGTCGGCAGAATCTACATCCGCTTTCAAATTAGAGTTGCTGGACGTCGTGTACAAAGTAGCCAAGGTGCGAGTAGATCCCGGCGTTCTGCTGAACCACAGTAAACAGATAGAAGCAACCCCTGTGAAGTATACCATTATGCGAAATGAATTGAAAATGAATACTATTCCTAAAGGATCCACAGAGTTTTACTGGGACAACATTTTTCCTCAGGCGGTCCCTGATCGCATCGTGGTAGCTTTGGTGGACCAGAAAGCCGTCAACGGGGATTACGCAACCAATCCCTTTAACTTTGAGTATATGGGATTAACTGACGTCGGAGTGTACGTCAACGGCGAAAGCGTACCCGGTAGACCACTGAAAACAGACTTTTCAACAGGACTGTATTCAACAGCTTATGCTCGTTTGTTTGAAGCCTCTGCAAAATGGAACAATGACGCCGGACTGATTATCACTCGCGATAATATTGGAAGTGGATATTCGCTATTTGTTTTTACCATCCATCCTTGTGGATTTGGAGAAGAGTATTTAAACCTGATTCGTCGGGGGAACACCAGATTGGAACTGAAATTCAAACAAGCAACAACTAAAGCTGCTAACGCAATTGTATTTGCTACCTTTTCATCTCTACTGGAAGTCGACAAATCACGTGACATCAACTACATTCAGCCATGAATTCAACACAACTGCTAAATATGGTGAAAATGGACCCCTGCTTAAGACGTTATGTGAAAGGTGTATTTGCTAGTAATACATTGCCTCAAATCGTTACACACTATCCACGTGCCTTCATCGTCAATACACAACTTTTACCTATGCCTGGAGAACATTGGGTGACAATAACCATACGCAGTCCATTCCAAGCAGAGTTTTTGACAGCCTTGGAAAATCACCGACTGATTACAATCACGATATTCAAAACTTTTTGAAGAAAAACAGTGTACAATGTAATTCCAAGTCTATATATGATTATTCTGTGTATCATTAAAATAAATCATGAAACATAGATACAGGAGTTATTTTTATACTGTCATTGAATAAGATTGTTAATATATATGTACGAGTAGCACTGCGCTGATCGTCAGTGTGAGGAAACTTGGCTACTGAGAAACATGGAAACATAGAGGATGAATGATTGGTGGAATACTCATTCCTTACTTCCGTTTTCGGCACCTACCACCATCCTGATATGTGGTAGCACACAAAGCGGTAAAACGCATTTTACGAAAAAACTTTTACAAAACGCCAATGGTATGTTTTCTATGCCGGTTGATAGAATAATATATGCTTATTCTGAACATCAACCTATGTTCGAGGTAATGGAGAAGACGATACCAAACCTTTCATTACATCAAGGGTTGCCCACGAGAGAAGACATAGAACAGTACACAGACGGTGTAAATCACACTATAGTGATATTGGATGATCTCATGTTACAAGTTGCGCAATCTCACGATTGTGTGCATTTGTTCACGGTGACATCTCATCATAGAAACGTGACCACCGTGATGCTGTCCCAGAACCTATATCCTCCGGGAAAATACGCCAGGACTATTTCCCTGAATTGTCTTAATGTCATTTTGTTTAAAAATTACCGTGATTCTCGACAGATCATCACCTTTGGATCTCAGATCTTACCAGGAGAAGTTCCTTTTTTCAAAGCAGCCTATGAATCCGCGACTCGACCCAATTTCGGTTACTTACATGTTTGCCTGGAACCTACACAAAACAGAGAGTACCAGTTAAGAACTCGCATTCTTCCTGGTGAAGAGATGATTATTTACCAACCTCTATAAATAAGCACGATTCGATGTATTTGTCTCATTATTCAAACATGAAGCAAACGGTGAAGAAACACGAGGCTTTCTTAAATTTTCTCGTCTGTGCAGACAGTACCCAGCAAAAAGTAATCGTTAAAGCCTTGACCAGTGAACAGTACGATGTGATCAGTGAAATAGCGCTTAACATTTACACCGGAACTTATCCACTGACGAAAAAGTATATAAACCAACTGAAACCTTACGAATCATACATTCGGTCCTTGGGATCCAGAGAAGTCAGCAACAAGGAGAAACGTCGCATGCTATTGAAAAACATATCTTTAGTGCCGCTTCTACTTAAACCTATTGTTCAACGTATCAAAGGGCAATGGCGAAGGAATTGATACTTGTACCAAAAGTGAAATATGAACGTTTACTTAAACAATTGGAACCTGTGGATACGTCATCACGAGAAAACGATCAAAGTTCGAGGCAAACCCCAGAAGATCAAGTACAATCGGACAGTGACTTAATGGATAAAACTAATTTGTTACAAACTGGAACAGGTTATGTCACTAAGAAGAAGATGAAGGTTGGGAAACCTCCTGGGATTTCCAATGTTCGCAGGAAGAAGAAACACGTTCCCTGGCTCACATATTGACAGTATAATAACAACGAATACTAGTGTCATGATCATTTTATTTGTGTGTATTCAATAAAAAACATAGAAATAAAAAAACTCGTTTTTTTACATTCAAAATCCAAATGACAACGTGTCTAAATTTGGAAGGATTCTCCTTTTGGTATAAACCATCTTATAATTTTTAGTTTCCACCCTGTTTAACAATTTTCTCTTTCTGCTGTCTCGAGATATTTTACAAGGGTGGACAATTTCGATTTGACGGTCATGTGAGGTACAGATCATCGACTTAATAGCATGGAAATTGATAAGTTTCGAGTTTGCCCAGTTCAGAGTAAATCCCCTAACTTTGCATTCTTCTTTTCCCGACAGTGTACGGTAAGCGTAATTTTTAGGACCCCCCGAAACGAATTCGACAATGTACCCGTCTTGTGGGGAGATTGATTGGTCAATTCTCCAAGGTAATTACCTATGGGGAGATAATTCAAGTCGTCCGACTTTTTTGTCTTGAAGATGACACTGTCAGTATCGAAATACAGCACGTTCTCGTTTAATTTGTCGAGAACGCCATACAATTTCAGTCGAGCCCACATGGTGGTAAACGAGGCCAAGAATATATTGGTTTTGTTGTCGAATGACGTAAATAAAGGGTTGTTACTCCATTCTAATTGAAATATGTCTCTCGAAACAATGTGAAAATTGCGGGGCACTTTTGTGGGATCCGAGAGCATTTAAAAAAATTTTTCGGCTTCCGATTCATGAATGAACATCGACTGTTGCATGCCCAATCTCTGTCCAAATTTTCCCCAAAAACTATTCAGGCAAAGTTTTGCTAAACATCGCAAACCGGATTTTTTTTTTATTTTATCATACTCTAATTGGATGCCCTCTTTTTCTTTATACTCCCTAATGTATTTTCTTTTGGCCTCTTCCGTATCGCATTCGGACGGAAATCCGGAAGCCTCCTGTTTGATTTTCAAAAACATGTTCACATACTGAGCGAACAATCCCCCCTCACACGACTCGACATCGTATTTGGAAGATTCGTCAAAATGATACACTTCATAGATTTGCAAGATTTTGTATCCTTTGGACGTTGCCAATTGAATTTCGGGAGTACACCACGTACCCGTGATGGATCTCTCTTCTAGAGAACATGTACATTCATTTTGATTTTCACTGTCCGCGCACGTTTTACAAAGTGGAAACTTTAATTTTTCCATTCGAATTGTACGGAAGCACGGGATGATAAAGTCGTCTAGGAGGGAGAATTTTTATTTTAGCCAGTCCAAAATATTGTGACAAGTCCTGAAAGTCGTCCGTGATGATGGTCGGATGGCCCACGGGATAACGGCAATACTTGTTGGTCCAGGGATAAAGACTGGTAAAATCGTAATACTGGATCGTTTCGTCTTCTGCGGCTTGGTAATGCAGTTTGATGGCATTGGTTCGACCACCAAAAAAACTGTCACGTGGGTCGAGTCTGTCTTGAAGATCTAAGGACGACACGAATTGTTGCAATGCTGCATTCTTTTCTAATTGAAATTTAAATTGATGCTCCCATACAATGGCCAATTTGTATCCCAGCTCTTTCAATTCCTTTTCTCTGTTTTTCGTCATGTCGTATAATTCTTTGATGGTCTGATTGGTTGATGGATGTTTGATGGTATTTCTATCGTCCGGGAAACAGGTGGGACAACCGTGGAACACACAACCTGTATACCAAAATAAACAATATTAATCCTCAATACATTCGTAATTAAGTCCAGGTACGCCGCCGTCGCCCCCTCCCCCTCCCTCCAGTTTAGGGGGAAAGGGGGCAAATGTTTAGATAACAAGCTCTTACCATAGAATTCATAGATGGTTCCGTTTCCGGTAGGAGTCTTGGCAAACCCGTCACATCTATAATTGGTCCCCGGCACTTGGAATTCACCACCGTTGAGGGCGTGGGAAATGACAAGGGGGTTCCCCCGCTGACGACTTTTTTTCCATCAACCATTCCAGCCACTGGATAGAAATCTTACTGTAGTTGTCGCGTTTCGTGTATCCTTGAGATGGTACGACTGCTATAGGACTCTTGAAATGTTGTTTTCCTATCTGTACATTCTCGTCCTTTCTTAAATCGACGAGAGACGTCCAAGAATCATCGAGACGGACCCCATCTAAATTGTTCTCAATACAAATGTCGTACAAGTCGGATTCTCCATCTTTGGTGATTTCTATCTTACTTTTTCCCTTCAAAAAGAGAGGCCGCCCGCGTGGCGCAGTGGTTAGAGCGTCGGGCTCAAAGATCTGATGATCCTTGAGTCGGGGGTTCGAATCCCACTGTGGGACGTGGGTGCCGGTCTTTCGGATGAGACCGTATAAACCGAGGTCCCGTGTCGCAGTAGGTGTGGCACGATAAAGATCCCTCCCTGCTCAAAGGCCCCGAGTGCCGAGCATAGGCCTAAATTTGCAGCCCTGTCACCGGTAATGGTGACAGCCGCCGGATAGCTGAAAAATTCGCGAATCGCCGCATCTTCTATAAGCCCCGCCCCTTTTTACTATCTACGTCACGAATGCTGAGGTTAGACAAACAGTGTCCGTGACAGCATGGCGACGAAATGTCAAGAGCAACAAATTTTGGCAGTTTTATCAGATTTACCGGCGGATATATCTGAGAAATATATTACGGAAGAAGTGTCTTTGAAAGCGAAACAAGGCTTTAAATATTACAGTGAAAACTATTTTCAAAGAGTGAAAATGTACAAAAGCGACAAGGAGAATGAAGTACGCATTTCGGCAAAATGTCATCGTTCTCAACGTAAAAATGACTCTCCACATTCCATAAATCTGGACATAACGCCAGATTCCTTGGATTTGGCACATTGCTCGTGCACTGCGGGGTAAGTTGAGCAAATGTTATGCATGTGAATTCTGAATCAGGCGAATATTTTTTCTATGAAAAATACTGCAGTAGCGCTAGATTTCTATCTTTTTTTTTTTGGTCTTCCTCAGAGCCAGTGGGTCGTGTTCCCATATTATCGGCTTGCTGATGGCTCTTCAGCATTGGATTTTGATGGGGTTTAAAGCAGTTCCTGACAACTTAACCTGTACTAGTTTGCCTCAGCAAAGGTCTGTACCAAGAGGAAGCAAGATTGAGAGTGCAGCTGCCCCCCCAAAGTTGCATCATCAAACCCCATCCAGACAGGAAACAAAAGCCTGTAGAAAATATTTTGACTGAATGCAGGTAATTAAAAGTCTTTAAAATTATTAATTATAATCTATTAATTTGGCGTGTATATAATGATGTAAATTGATTTTTGTAGGAGGTTTAATGTGAATGAGGAAGATGTTAACCATCTGAAGGCCTTAAAAGGATTGCCAATAAGCTACTTGGTGTCAAATCCCAAGAAGAAAAAGGTGACACATTTGGGGGAAGTTGGAATAGGAAGTGGTTTAAGCACGCATGTAAGCATTAAAATCTTTTACTTCCATATATATGTGCTGAACTCATAATATACTGACTGTCAGATATGATTTATGTCTCACACTCACAGAGATAAAATAAATTCATTTCATTAACTCAGTATCAGACTCTTTTAAAATAAATGACATTCAAATTTATCATATTTTATTATATAAGGCACATAATGATCCATACATATAAATTCAATAAATTGTTGGGTGTACCTCAAAATACAGTGCACTTCTCATTTACGAATAATGTATAATATTGTCACAGACTCGGGTTTTGTTTTTAATGCAGGATGAAAAAAAATTTGAAAGCATAGCACAAACAAACCATATTTGGTTGATCAGGGTGAATAAAGAGAGTTTAAATTTCCCACTTAAGATTTTAAATCGTTTAATTCTTTCGATTGCCCTCTCAACATGAACTCTATGTTTAGCAATTTTTTTTTGTAAGTAAAGCATCGCTCTTGGTCATTTGTTTTCCTACGGTTGCAAAGGGTGGAATGTTAAGTTGTAGTCCACATTTCTCAACTTCCTCCTCGATGTTGAATCCTTTATCTGCCATTAGTCCATCTCCTTGGAGTAGATAACCCTCGTCCAACAAGTCTTTGAGCATTTCTTTAAAATTAGATCGAACAAAAATGTCTTTGTCAGATATATCACCACTGAATAACATTGAAGTGAAAATAACTGATCCCCTTGGATCACACACCACTAATCCTTTCATAGTATTGCAGCTTTTGTAGTCACTGTAGGTTTGTGATTGGACCTTAAGTGATGATGGTTTGTTTATTTTTATTTCTGTGCAGTCAAGAATTCCAAAAGTTGTTGGAAACTCTTCTTTAAATTTGGACGGCATATTTTCTTTTATGACATCTCTATGAGGCCAGAAAGAAAGCTCTCCAAATCTCAAAAACATGTAATTGATCCAGTGTGTACAAATGACACTTGTTGTCTGTTTACTGATTTTAAATCTATAAGCCAAGTCAGAATAATGAAAATCATGTCTCAGTTTCATAATTGTTAAAAATAACTGACTCTTCAAATTCAATGTCATAACTTCTTCAATGAGGTTGAAGTAGCAGTGAATGGTTTTGGGTCTAAAATAGATCTGACATACTTTAAAGAAATTGATTTTCTGTGTAATATTTCATAAAATTTGGATGCTGTGAGGCGGGTTTTTCTCTCTATATGCCATCTCTGCGAATTAGATTGTTCTTGTGTTCCTTCCTGAATTTCATGAGCTTTGTTGAAGTCTATTGTTAGGGATCCAAGCAGTTGTTTACATTCATCTGGTAGTGAAATAGGACAAGTATAGGGCAATTTCAGATCTCCACATTTTGTATCCACCGTCTTGTGTACTTGAGGCTCATAGAAAGGTGCCTGTTAAAATAGTTAATCATTAGGATCCATTCATAAAAATAATCTATTACTGATTTGCAATCTATTTCAGGGGTTGAACCTATGGATATGTTACTACTGGCAGCAGAGAACAAGAATATTTTGAAAGAGCGTAAAATTTTGAATGATAAACTTCAAGCTGTATATGGAACATATGATCAACTATACCAAAAGACCTACACAAAGAAGATAAATGTGAAAGTGCAAGCTGAACTTTCCACCGAATTTAATATTGATGTCATTATACAAAATGAAAAGCAATTTAAATATTACACGGGTTTAACACCAGAGCAGTTCCTTGGAGTTTATACATTTTTTGTGCCGAATGAACAGGTTACCCCAATACAGTTTCCATCAAACAGAAAAAAAAGAAGTTATTGTATGCAGTTCTTAACTGGCATACATGCACTTACATTTTTCCTCAGTTTGCGAGGAAGTTGACATGTTGATGCATTTTGATATGTCAGGCTGACAAGGTTCTGTCACAGCTGTGTTTTCTTCATTGCCAGCATAATTTTCTGATATACTGAAATAATAGAAAGGTGATTGCTGTAATAACAACATTCAACATGCATGCTATTTAGGTTAATTAATGACTTTGAAGATTTATATATAACTTACAATGTTTCTAAAATATTGCAAGTTTCCACTTTGAAAGTAATGATTAATTCTTTAAAGTTGAAAATTTTTAATTACAAAAACTCAAAATTTTAATAATAATTATTGATAAATACTTTACCATGATTGTCCTCTGTTCTTTGGAGGCAGTCTGGATGGCTTGGGTGTGCTGCTGCTCGTAGTCTGCGGAATGGGGTCAGGATATGTTGGTGTAGGACCACATCCATTCATGAAATGCTGTAATTTAAAATAATACATTGTGAATGTCATAGCACATGTCCAAGAACAAAGATAAATGCATCTGTGCATCATATTTCAATTATTCATAGAATACTTGCTGAATGATGAGATTGTTTTCATCATATTTTGTTACTACTAAAACACGTTTCTGGTACACCCCTCACCCCCCCTTAAACTCACGGGCACTCGCCACTGGGAGCTGATATGAAATATAATGGTGTGTAACTGTATATTTTGTTTATATATCATGTATATGTTTATTAACTTCCAGTACGACTGCGGGCTTTATTGTTGACATTGAAGGAAATTCTGGCTAATTTTAATATCTTCAACATATCGTTACTAACTTACTCCTGACAAGTTCTGTGAATAATATACTGCACAAAATCATTACTGGATGTTTATCTGTTCTACAACAACTTACCTTTGAGCAGACATAAGTGTTTTTCGTTATCCTGTCGACGTTAAGTTGTTTATGGGGCCGATTACACGCCTTGATCCACCTTCGACATTGATCTAATTTCGTCTTAGGCTTAGGAAACGGATAGAATATCACCCCCTCATTTCGTTCCGGATACCTATTATCACTGTTGCATAGTCCGTATGCACACCTTTTTACCATGGTCAGCCAAAATAATCGTACTGCTAAATGTTAAGCGAATCTGTTTGTCTAACCTTCCTCCACGCAACTTTTGATTACGCTCTAGTCTACGTCATAACATCTTCTGATTGGTCAATGCATAAGATGCGGCGATTCGCGAATTGCTCAGGCGGCTATAAAAACAAACAAACAAAACAAACAAATCAAAAAGAGAGACTTGAATATCCCCATGCAGACACTGGCAATGGTGACATAATCAAATGGGTCGACTCCAATCGAACTCGTTTTCTTGATGGTCCCGTTCGCTTGGACTGTTGTTTTCTTGATAGTTGTCACATTGATCATCAAATTTCTAAATTCTAAACACCCCCGCCGCAAAATATCCACATCCGAACGACAGTATTGCAACATTTCTTCTCGAAAGTTAAAGGTTTCGTCTCGTTTCGTTGCATGCCATTCTGCAAGCTTTTTCCGATCTCCGGCCGACATGAAATCGTATCCGTAATACTCTAATTCTGGATACGGCCCCACGTAGTTTTGATTGGCTTTGGTTTTAAACAAATGGGGGAAGTACCCCTTGCAGAGTTCCTGCAAACCGAAAGCATCAGGTATTTTGGCAAGCTTCATGGGTAGGAAATTGAGGGAATCCACAAAAGTCAAATTCAATTTTTGGGCAATGTGCATGTACATGATTTTTGAACCATTGTAGATGATCTTGCTAGGTCGAATGGAGTGACGATCGATGAGCACTTCTAAAACGGGATATAAATCGAAACTTTTGGCATTGTGGGCAATCAAGATCGAATCTCTACAGTGATTACTGGTGACGAAGCCACAGAACTGTTCGGCAGCGTCATCACCCGAAAAAACAACTTCTCTTTTTCCACACGTATCGGGACAAGGAGGGTTCACGTATTCACCTTTATGGGTTCGGGAACATTGCACACATCGTGATCCGCAACATCTAGAGGTGACACCCTCTACTAATTCCTTTTTCTCACATTTGTGACAGGTGGTCTGCAGCACGGCAAAGTTGACTTTGTGTTGTTGTAGACCACAGGACGGATCACGACAGTTCTGACAGTCTACAGTCTACGCATTGGCGTTCTTTTTTTACACATTGCTCACATCTGATGCGGGACGGTCGATATTCTTGTTTACACTGAAAAATGTCATCTTGACGCGTCTCAAAATCGTAGAAAATAAATTTCTTGTTATTATCTTTGGTGGATCCAACCGGTTTTTGATAACAACGATGTTCTCCAATTTGATATTCTAGACAGTTAGGGCACTGCCATTCATGACAAACGTGCAAGTCGGGAGAGCGTTTGCAACATTGTAGAATGACCCTGCATTTTGTACATTGATGAAACAGTTCACAAGGAGGAGGATAACTTTGTTTCTTAACGAATCTCTGTTTTCTATGCCTTTCAAAACACGCCCTGGAGCGACAGACCCGTCCGCAGGTTCGGCAACCCAGTTGGATATCCGTTTCTGGACATTGGTCATGTAAGCAAACCTCACAGGAGGTGGTACACGTGTGTTTGGATTTATCTTTATACGGTTTTAAACAAGTATGGCAAAAATACGATGCCTTAAAAAATCCTTGTATGCTGGCAATCCCGTGCCAATGTTTTTCAGTATCCGTGTCCACGTGATATAAATACAGACGCGGCTTCTCCTGGTCCTCCGTCACCCTGACGAATTTGTTCCCGACTCTCGAGGACACGACATTGATATTGACATCAAGTAAGGTTTCGAATGGTTCGATGTCGTTCAAACCTAAATATCTGTCGGTGGGAACTCCGGCTCTTTCACACAACCACATCGCCAACTCGGTTTGCATTTTTTTTCTCGATGCTTTCAAGATATTGTTGTAGTAGGGCTTGGGGACAGTGCGGTGCTTGATGACATGGTCCAACATCGTTCCTGAATCTCCCCCCACTAATTTTTTCCACGCATCGGTATCTACTTTCTTACACGTTTTCAGATAACAGAGACTGATGGAAATGGCCATACATAAGTTGTTATCATTGTGTACGTGAAAAAGCGATCTCTTTCTTTCTACGCTATTTTTGGGACCGAAGAGAGACGTGATGCGTAATTTTCTATTGCCTCCTCCTTTGGGCAAATCGATGGACCCGATGGTGACCAACAGGTTTTCGTCCACGGGGAAGCTTTCGTTCGAATTGAGTACCTTGGCGATCTCGGACATGACGACATCTGCATTAAGATTTTCCCAGGATTGTAGTGACACGACGATCGGATTGTTTAAACTCGAATGACTAAGGACCACCCTTCCAGATCCGCATCGTCACCCCTGGCCTCCGTCAACAGGTCATCAAACATATCGTGTAATTTAGTTGGTATATCTAACAGTTTATCCCCCCTCCACTGCTCACTGAACTTGACCTTGAACGTGGTGTCACGGGCCAAATTTTTCTTAAATGTTCGAGTGTCTCTCTTCCAAATGTAATAGGGTTTTTCTAAGGGGTCCTCGGAACTCCCCCCACCCCCAGCTTGTCCAATTGTTGAAGACCGATTGTCATCGAGAGAATGTCGAATTTTTTTGGTTGGGGATTCCATATCAGACAGAACCTCTTGCCATAAGTTGTCGATGTGCTTTTCCCATTCGAGTTCTCTTAATCGGTTCTCAACCTCAACATCACCGACTAAACCATTCACTGTGGCAAACAACTGCACGACATCCGGATCTTTCAAAGAATCCAAGATTTCTTTGAGAAGACTGTCATCTGCCGTCCTTTTTCTTTAAAAAAAAAAAATGTAGCAAAATATAAAGTCAGATCATTTTCTTTTTTTAAAACTGAAATATGTGTGGATTTAACATACACTTGAACATTTATGTATGTATATATAATGATTAAAAAACCCTGCAAAATCATTATAATATTACAAAAACATTTTAACCCCCATAAAAAATTTGAATTATCAAAATAAAACAAAGCATTAATAAGTTAATAAAACTTTTTATTAAGAAACACCAAGTAACATAAATCATCACCAGTATTTTCTAATACTTCACATTTTCTAAAGAAATGTCACCATGGTAAAATACAGTGGTCACCAGTATTTTCTAATACTTCATATTTTTTAAACCTGTTTTTACAAATTCATCAATACGTTAAGCAGCCAGAGCAACCATTGTCAGGGAACCCCACAAAACAGTTTGAAAATCGGTATGAGCAACAATAACAAATTTCGTTACAAATGATTGAATCTTTATAAAGGCAATATCAATAGGGTGTATGTCCACCCTGAGCCTGTATAACGGCACGACAACGCCTCTGCATACTTCTGATGAGCCTGCAGAACGCAATTTGTGGCAACCTTGCCCATTCCTGCTGTAAAGCTAACGTAAGGTCCTGGCGGTTTGTCGGAAGTACAGGGCGTCTGGAAACAGCTTCCTGCAACATGTCCTAGGCATTTTCTATTGGATTTAAATTCGGAGAACAACTCGGCCAATCCATACGTTCAATTGTCTCTGTAGCAAGATAGTCTGTCACTATACGTGGTCTGTGGGGACGAGCATTACCATCCATTAACACAGAGTCGTTGCCTATAGCTCCCGCATAAGGTCTCACAATTGGATGCAATATCTCGTCCCTGTAAATTGCACCGGTAAGATTGCCATTAATCACTTGTAAGTCAGTACATCCACCAATACTGATTCCGGCCCAAATCATCACAGAGCCACCTCCAAAACGATCATGCTCTGCTACACAGCAATCAGCGTACCGCTCTCCACGCATGCGCCATACATGCCTACGACCGTCATGAAAGTCCACGCAGAACCGTGACTCGTCTGTGAAAAGAACAGGCGTCCAATGACGCAGTTGCCAGTTTATGTGATTTTGAGCCCAATTGAGTCGTGCTACACGATGTCTTCTGCTCAAAATGGGACGAACAGCAGGCCGAAGGTTAGCAGCATGAAGTCTCTGTCTGAGAGTTTGTGGTGTTATGCGCACCCCACTTGCTGCATGAAAGTCAGTATTGAGTTGGACAGCACTCTGAAACCTGTGTCTACGAGCCATAAGTGACATATAGCGATCCTGGCGAGCGGTTGTGGACCTTGGACGACCTGATCTCGGTCTCTCAGAAACATTACCTGTCTGCCTAAAACGATTC
>JAMZEH010000131.1:0-17500 GCA_024699665.1 Ostrea denselamellosa | reverse complement strand
ATAACATTTTGACAACAAATAAAAATTTCAGATTTAGGGACATTATTTAAAGAAAATATTCTTGCATATTTTTTTTTAACTTTTTATTAAAATATCTAATTTCCCAATGAAGTAATTAGGTCGACAACATTTGTGTGTGAAGGTACAATGTAATTATTATTATTTTTTCTTCCCATGACAGTGAAGCAACAAACGCGACAGATTCTTTTGATGAATTTGAAGAGATGTGGTCTCGCACAGGTGATCAACTTGAAGAACAAACAGGCCCTTTCAAAGCGGTGAGTGCAACAGCTATTTTCAGAGTTATCTTTCTTTGACTTACAGCGTGATTTGTCAACTTTTGTAAATTTCTGATATTCTGTTCTTGCAAAGTATTAAATCTCACAGTTTCTCGTTTCTTCTTAACATTTTTTATATGTATAATTGGAATGATGTACATAAATGTTTTATTTAGTTTCAAAGACTAACTGATTTATGAAGTTAAATTAAATCCTATGTACTTCGATGATTTAGTTTGAACATGAAACGTAATTGTTTTCCACCCTCTCCTTATCTCTTTAGACCCTTAAGTCCAACACCTGAGAGCCAGCTCAACTGCGGCACCTTATCTTCAGTAGCCAGTTACTCGCCGGCACTGGATTCACATTGTAGTGCCTTTGCGCCAGCTGATGAGGGCCGATTTAGTCGGGTGGAAGACTCCATCCTGACCACTTTGAGGTGATGAATGTTTAAACACATTAATTGCACAGCAATATTGAATTATCATCTTATTGATCACCATCGATATTAATTCATTTACAAAAGGGTTCTGAAAAAATGTAATTGAATTACTTTTGTTAATTTCTTTGTTATAAAAGGTATGGGTTCTTAAAACTCGCATACCAATAATCACCGAATGTGGGATATACATTGAATGTGGAATATACATTGAATGTGGAATCTGACACTCTGCAACTAAGGTTGATTCTGTTTCATTAACAGGCGAACAAATCCGGACAAGATATGTAAATTGGAGAAGAGGATGACGGAACAGAGCAAGCAAAAGTTCTTAGAACAAGTCGAAGTCTTAAAAACCCTCCTGGCCAGAGTGACCTTGGATTGCGAGCAAATTAGAATTATCTTAAACTCTATAGAAGACAAGTTGTCTAAAGTCGATAGCTGTACCTCGGCTAAAAGGGTTAAGTTTACAGCGCTCTGGTTCTTTGATTTGTGGTACACCATTTAGAAAAGCCTGTGTGTATCCGTGTGAAATGTAGAGAATCTAACAATACCACCCTGAGCTCGCGATGAGTGTAAACAGATCAAAATAATGACGGACTTAACTGTTTTAAAAAGTAGAGTTGTTGTACACCGTTTTTATGTTCAGTTTGATTAGTGTATGTTTGTCTGCTTGAAAATGTATCAACTTATACTTCTTTCATGAGTGCTGCCAAGACATTGAGGGACACTGTGCTTTAAAATTGACAAATGGTTAAATCCATTTTTTATGTGTACTTGTAAAACTTTGTTGTTTACACAATATTTTGTGAATGAGTTTTAACGTATCTCTTGTTGTATGTTGTACCGATATCTTACTACACAATAAAATTCACAATGGATCAGTACAATATCAGTTATCTTTAAAAAAAAAAGTTGGCGAAGAATTTATCTTTTTATGATATATTTTTACTTACTATTTACGGCAACGGCTGTCAATCTCTGCTACCTTCAAAATTGATTATAAAATATGGAAAACGAGGGTCTTTTATATTAAAATCTGACCATAAGATAGCTCTATAATTAAATCGGACTGATGGCTGTTGCTATGTGTAAATAACTACAAATGTTCCTAAATTAGTCTAATGCATAGACTGTTGATATGCTAACAAAACTACAAATGTTCCTAAATTAGAGTAATGCGTAGGTTGTTGCTATGTGAACATAACTACAGATGTTTCTAAATTAGACTTAGGCATATATTGTGTACTGCCCTCTTGACTGTGTACTACCCCCTTGACTGTGTACTGCTCTCTTGACTGTGTACTGCCCTCTTGACTGTGTACTGCCCCTTGACTGTGTACTGCCCTCTTGACTGTGTACTACCCCTTGACTGTGTACTGCCCCTTGACTGTGTACTGCCCTCTTGACTGTGTACTACCCCCTTGACTGTGTACTACCCCTTGACTGTGTACTGCCCCCTTGATTGTGACCTCAATTATGACCTATGTGGGTGGTGTCTGGAAAACCCCATGACGTCATCTTGACTGTATACTGACTGCACGTTATCATACTTACTACTCCTATCCTGGGGGCCACAAATTGAACAAACCTGAATCTACACTTCTGGAGATACTTGAGTATTAATATGACTAATCAAACCCTTGCTATTCTTGAGAAGATTTTAAAAGATTGTCTCCCATATTTATTATGTATTAACTCGTGTCGTGTATTATGTGTTAACTCATGTCGTTTATTATGTATTATCTCGTGTCTTTTATTACGTATTAACTCGTGTCGTTTATTACGTATTAACTCATGTCGTTTATTATGTATTAACTCATGTCGTTTATTACGTATTAACTTGTGTCGTGTATTATGTATTATGTATTAACTCATGTCGTTTAATATGTATTAACTCATGTCGTTTATTATGTATTAACTCGTGTCGTTCATTATATATTATCTCGTGTCGTTCATTACATATTATCTCGTGTCGTTCATTATATATTATCTCGTGTCGTTCATTATATATTATCTCGTGTCGTTCATTATATATTATCTCGTGTCGTTCATTATGTATTAACTCATGTCGTTTATTATGTATTAATTATTCACATTTATATGTTTTAAGCAGATTACGTTATAGAATTAAATTGTTTAAAAAAAAGAACCCTAGAAATGGAGTGAACAGTGTCTCGAAATGAAAAGTTGTCTCTTCAAGTTGGAAACTGATCTATCTATCTATCTCTCTACCTACCTATTTATCTATCTATTTATCTACCTATTTATCTATCTATTTACCGATCTATTAATCTATATATTTATTTATTTATCTATCTATTTATCTAGGGATCCGGGTTGTTAGATTAGATCCTCAGCACCCCTAGCTTGTCGTAAGAGGCGACTAAATGGTGCGGTCCTTCGGATCGCACAAACCGAGGTCCCGTGTCAAAGCACGTGTAGCACGTAAAAGATCCCTCTCTACTTAAAGGCCATAAGCACCAAGCATAGGCCTAAATTTGCAGCCTTTCACCGGCAATGGTGACGTCTGCATATGATTAAAATATTCTCGTGCGGGATTAAACAATATATAATCAATCTCTGTATTTATCCATCTATCTATCTATTTATCTATCAATCTATCTATCTATCTATCTATGTGTCTATTTATCTCTCTATCTATCTTATTATCTATCTAATTATCTATCTATCTATTGATCAATATATCTATCTATTTATCTATCACCCCGTGAAGATCCTTAATATTTAATATTATGATAATAATTATCATATTGAATGTGCGATAACAAGATTCACTAAACAAGAGAAGGGTCATAAACAAACGACTATCACATGGATTGTTTTGTTTTACGTCCCGTCGAGAATTTTTCACTCATATTGAGACGTCACCAGCTGTAGGTGAAGTACCACAGATTTCGACCTATGCTTACTGCTCAGGGCCGTAGCAGTGGGGGTTCTTTAACATGCCAACGCCTACCGTGACACGGGACCTCCGTTTTAAGGTCATATCCTAAAGACCCGTGATTCTCACTTCTAAATGCCGAGCGTTTGGCGAAGGAGCAATCACTACCTATTTTCGGTTTGACGCGGCCATAGTACAAGCGGGGCTCGAACTCACGACTTCCCGGTTACGAAGCGAACGCTCTAACCATTGAGCTACCGCGACCGGCACTATCACATGGAGAAGAAGCTGGATCATAAAATGTCAAAGTATTGTTTGAGGAAAGAAATGGACATTCAGTGCACCACAAATCTTACAATCTATAGTTTTGATGGCAAGTTTTCTTTCTTTCTGTTATAGTGACCGTCTTCTGAATGAGAATTGAAAAATATTTTTTGTTTGGGGGGTGGGGGTCATCTTTGCTACCCACTGTTGCTTTTAAGAAGAATGTTTTGAGATTTTTCTTATTAATCCCCATTTAAATACGTTATCCCCTATTACAGTCCACCCCTACCCGTGGATCAAGCATTAAGGAACCTTTGATAGAACACTGATCCTTTTTGGTCCAGTAGTTCTTGAGATGTTTTAAAATGCTATTAGTTTTTAATGAGTGTTCATTTCAAAATGGTTTGTCCCTTTATTAGGGTAACTGTGAATCCCCTTTGCCTAGGGTTACTTTATGGCAAGCTTAATTAAAAGTAGTCCTGACGTGTGGTTCTGAAGACGTGATTAAGTGTGTGATATTTAACAACTATATCAAGCCTGCGATTGGTTGACAGTGTGTGATAATTTCAAAAGGTATCTCTAGCCATACGTGTTTTCATTGTGTAAACGTTTTCCTAGTACATCAAGTAATAACAACGTTAAACTGCGGGGTGGTGGATGCAAACACTACGATACGTTTCAGGTAAGATCCTAAAAAAAATTGATAATGCTATTATTATTACTACATATTATTATTATTTATTTATTTATTTATTTTGTTTGCCTTTTTACACTGTTGTAAATGATCATCAAAGAAATGTAATTACAGAGTATTAGTCACCTTTATTATTTATTTATTAATAGACAGATGGATTTCAATGTCACGTTTTTAATTGATATATAACATGCATTAGTCAAAATTACTGTAAACAGAAGACGTTAAAGGACAATGTAACAAAACTGTAACAACTGAAAATTAATATTCTGCCTTACGTAATAGACATATACAATTTTAAGGGTAAAATAATTTTTTAAGGTTTAAAAAAAATATATATAAAAGGCTTGGACACGATATGCGCAACCACCTTATTACCCTCTTATATAAAATAGTGGTCACGGTAACCTTGTGGTTAGGGATACTGCTTTGCAACGAAGAGATCCGAGTTGATTCTCGACCACGACGCTTAGTAAAACCCAAGACTTTAAGGTACATGCGTTCTGCATGTAATAATTTTGTCTTGGTTTCCAAACTAACTTGTCTTATGTATCTATAAGGGCGTTATATCATAACTTATGCTAAGCAAGCTATTAGATTTCATCTCAGATGAAAGGAATAGGTCAATTTTAAAGTTTATTCTTGACTAATTATTTGTATAATGTATTCAATGTGCGCACACTCTTTACACTCTATGCATTCCATAGATAGTGGTCGGGAAACAAAAGTAGTGACGTCGGTCTTAAAATGGTGATATCTATATATGTATGAATAGTGTTTCAAATTGCACACAGGAAAAACTTGCAAGGAACAAACATACCAAATTTGACACTGAGCTAACGAGACATGCGAACAAACGAACAAACCAAATTTGACATAGAACTGACGAGACATTTAGGAAAAGTCGAAAGATCAAAGAACGTTTCTGTTTCGTTTTTGCTGCAATGTCATGCGAAAAAATGACCTTATTAATATACTCTGTCATTGGTGTATTGTTTAAAAAAAAAAATATGTATGTGCATTTTATTTCAGGAAAATGACAAACGAAAGTACAACTAGCACTTTCTCCATGACGACATCGACCAAGAATGTTTTACAACCAACGGAATCCAGTGTCGATTGCACTTTGACTTTTCTGATCACGTGTACTTTATTCGTTTATATTTTTCTGATGGTGATTATCGTGATCACACATAGTCCTAGATTGCATTGTCTCGACAGGATATCAATAACTCTGCCGTTCGGTACACGAGCTCACCAGACAGATACCCAAATTCAAAATTCCGATAATGCAGAGGAAAATCATATCCCATAGAAGATGTTTTATTGGAGTGTTGAAATTCATCGAAATGAAAAGTCTCAGTTTTTTAATGAAGAAATATATTTTTTCTTTCATTACTTTTATATTTGATTTTGTATCATTACTTTTGTATTTATCAAGTATTTTCGTATTTCATATTGTACAAATACTTTGATATCCTTTGATGTTTTCATCATTTATGGAAGAGGGTATATGCATATATTGTGACGATCGGTGATAGAGATATAAGAAGTAAATAAACAATACGAAGATGGGGTACATGTATATAGTGTAGAATATACAATATTTCCAAAAGGATCATCGACATGTTTACATTGAAAAAGATATGATGGACACGAAAATTGTTATCATGTAGAGTGCTATAACTGTCAGCTATAGAAAATGCCCTCCCAACGATATTTATGTTGCTAAAATGATTTGTCTGATTGGTTCACAGTTCGTTGAACATTTTCATTGATTTGGAATAAACAAGCACTTGTCTGTATTCTTAAATGAAATAATGGGCAAATATTTCATACAACTATCAGTACTCTTACATGTCCATATATAGTTAGTTTGATTGTCATGTGAACTGTTTAGTATTCAGAAGATTTGAGTGTACATAACAGAACAAGAATTAAAGCGTTAATTATATAATATGGCATACTGACAAAAAAAAAGTTTGTTTGATCATTCTTACTGCGTGGACCCCGAGATACACGCAGAAAATATATAAGTGAGGTTAAACCGGATGCTATATGTAGGGGGAGGGGTCAGCTTGCACATGCACAAGGGTACGTTTTTACTGAAGCAAATCGAAACATCCCTTAGCTTTTTCCGTCATGTCGAGAATAACTTTTAGACTTGATTGAAAAGACCGAACGATATTCCGTGACGTCTCGACCTTTATTTATAGATACATGTACGGCCTAACAGGGTAGCACGTGATCGTACACATGATGAGAAAAGTCAGCTTGAGTATACATAAGTATACGTTTACCATTATTATTTCATAAACAGGAAGATTAAAAAATTGTTCTGTTTGGTTTGTTTTGTTCTTAATAAAAACGATATGTTAGGGAATCTAATTTATTTATTTTGTATATAGTTACATATTTACCTCAGCAATGCCCAACAAAGGAAATAATATACTGTTGTTCATATCTTAAGATACACATCATTTGTGAAGTTGCCTCGAGCCTTTGAAATGAAAAACAAGCTTGTGAGCATCAATATTTTGTTGCTAGATCTATGTCAGTGGCGGATCCAGAAAATTTTCACAGAGAGAGAGAGATGTTCACATTTGTACCTTTTTTGTCCAAGAAAGATAGCGGAGAGATTGAAGACTCCAAAATGGCAAAAATGATATTTTTCTAAACTAAAAAGTCAATTTGGGGGAGGGAGGGGGTCGCACTCGTAATCCGCCACTGTTGTTATATTAAGATATCCTGTTGCCAGATTTATATAACTGCATTATGTACATGTATGAAACTCAAAGGTTAACTTCATATTCAGACCAGATTGTTCACTGGTGATGATTCTTAATGCGGGATATCAAAACTAAGAAATTTTGGAACTCTTCAGATAAAGAAGTCGGGAAAATTGTTCTTCACATTGGAACTCTTGTATACAAAGTAGTGATGGGTAAAGACGATTCATTTCTGATACAAAAATATCTGCCTGATTTAAAGATTATTGTTTAAAATATTTCATGCGAATATCCTTGTATCAAGACCATGAATTATCAAGATTTAATTCCTGATGTTTGGTAGCGGAAGGCGACTCGGAAATAATTCACAGCACCGTGTGTTTGATGATTTCATTTTTCAGTTTGACGTTACCGCTGTGGTTGTGAATCCAGCCCGGAAACTTTCCTCTAGATTGGTGGAAGTGTGCTTGATAATTTACCGTAGCAGTGTATAATGTTTCGTAGAAATAAAATGGAAAAAAAAAATTGCTGTATCGAAAACTTCGATATTTTGACTTACAATTACAAACTCTTTGACATACTATAATTACGAAATATTTAGCCGTTATTGTTGTTCTATCATAAAATCTTTGATAATTTAATATACTATTGCACAAACTTTGATACTTCCTTTTTCCTGTATGAAATCCATTTTCATACCATAGCGAACTAAATTAGCTACACAATTTTTTATTTAGAAAAGATATTCTAAAATCATTAACCCTATATGTATACCCCGATTATAACTTATTTCATAATAAAATGGTAAACATAAGAACAATATCTAGTCCAGAGATAGATATGCGTGTATCTACTAGGGCAAGGAGGTTGATACGGCAACTGCCAGCGTCTCATCGCCGTGGTCAGTGTACCAGTTCACACAGTCCATGAATTACATGATGTCACAATGGCTTAAATTTCGAAATCATAATACTGAATGGAAATACAATTCTACTGGTTGTATGTATGCGCAGTGAGGCAACATCACATGACACTGTTTATGTAAAATAGTTGTGCAAAGTTCATTAATTGTAAAATTAGTGTATATATAATATACTGTACATATTGTAGCTGACAGTCATTGAGGTTACGGGTAGAATGGGAAAATGTGCATAATCATTTAATAGAAGTATAGAAAGCGTATATCCCACAAAAGAAAACAATTTTAAATGAATCTTCAATGCTTTTGTTTTGCGATTTCCTCTTCTTCTTTCGCGCTTATCTGAGGACTTTCCCGGATGGAGACTGAAGCACTACTCTCATAATCATCTGCGTCCAGCTTCGTTAGTTCTCGCTTTATCATGGATTCCAATTTCTCTTTGGACATTCCTTCTTGTTCGTTTTCATCCTATCGATAAAATATCTGTACTTATAATGAATTGTAATATACATAAATCATATATGAAACAAAGATATGCAATCTGGATGTTTGTTGATTTCATAGAATTTACGGTCATAAGAAATATTGTTTATTGATATCTTCTCATAGTTGCGATTATTCATAGTCCTCAGTACCCCTACCTTGTCATAAGAGACGACTAAATGGGGCGGTCCGTCGGATGAGGCCGCAAAAACCAAGGCCCCGTGCCACAGGCGGTATTACACAATACGTTCCTTCCCTGCTCAAAGGCCGTAAGCGCCGAGCATAGGCCTACATTCTATAGCCCTTTACCGGCAATGGTGACGTTTCTATATGAGTGAAAGATTCTCAGCACGAACGTTAAACAATATACAACCAATTAAACAACCAACCAACCTAGTTTAATTAACCATGCGGACTCGTGAAATAGAGAACTTAATCTGTAAAGTAAGAGTCGCCCCTTCTCTACAGTAATGCATTCAACAGTTCGTCATTTTAACCTTTTTTGCAAAAAGCAAGTACTTTTTACTTAAGATTGATTGATTGTATATTGATAATGTCCCTGTCGAGAATTTTTCACTACTATGGAGACGTCACACTTGCCGGTGAAGGGCTGCAAAATTAAGCCTATGCTCGGCACTTGTGGCCTTTAAGAAGGGAGGGATTCTTATCGTGCCGCACCTGCTGTAACGTGGGACTCCGATTTATGCGGTCTAATCAGAAGGACCGTCCCATTTAGTCGCCTATTACGACAAGCAAGGGATACTGAGGATTTATTCTAACAACCCAGGTCCCATTAAGAGATTGATAGTTTGTTTTCCGCCACACTAAACAACTTTTCAGTTATCTGAGGGCATCCAGTTTTTATTAGTGGAGGAGAGAACCCAGATACAATGTACCCGGGAAGAGACCACCGACCTTCCGAAAGTAAACTGGCAAACTTTCTTATATGTATCAGCGCGAGGGAGAATAGAACCCGCGCCGACTAGAGGTGAGAGGCCTTGTGATTTTGAGAGCAATGCTCTAACCACTCGGCCACGGAAGTCCCATAGTATTTAAGATGATTGATTGATTGATTAATGAAATATTGTTTAACGTCCCGCTCAAGAATCTTTCCCTCATATGGAGACGTCACCATTGCCGGTGAAGGGCTGCAAATTTAGGCCTATGCTCGGCGCTTATGGCCTTTGAGCAGGGAAGGATCTTTTACGTGTCACACCTGCTGTGACACGGGACCTCGGTTTTTGCGGTCTCATCCGAAGGACCGCCACATTTAGTCGCCTCTTACGACAAGCAAGGGGTACTGAGGATCTATTCTAACAACCCGGATCCCCACGGGATTAGTATTCAAGATAAGGTTATACTATGAGATCATAATGTATAGACATTAGATATTCTGACCTCGCTGATATAATTCAGGATCTTCGATATTGCTTCTCGCCGTCTGATTTTCGCTTTCTCTATGTTTGCCAGTTTGGAAAGTACTGCGTCGATTTTCCCAATGATTCCGCCGATGGCGTGTTCCATCCTTTCCACTCGTTTACAGAGGTGTGTATATTCCTCATACAACACCCCTGAAAATCTTATCCTCTTCTTGCATGTTGTAGCAGATTCGTCTTTAGAGGAATCGTCCTCATTTCCACTGTCATCGTTTTCGCTGACTTGGTTCCGGTTGTTATCTTGAAGGTCATCATACTCCTGGTTGATTTCAAACTGCAAGTATAGTCAAGCAATATTTACTGTTATGCAAGTAAAGGTAGTCCGTATATATAAAGTGAGATGTGCATGTGTGATTGAATATTGTTATATTTCTTTTTCTCCATCATGGTGGGGCCTCCGTGCCTGAGTAGTTAGAGCACCGGGCTCAAAATCACAAAGCCTCTCACCTCTGTCGGCGCGTGTTCGAATCTCGGCCACGGCGTTATGTGAGCAAGTTTGCCATTTTACTTGCGGAAGGTCGGTGGTCTCTTCCCAGGTACATTGTATCTGGGTTCTCTCCTCCACCAACAAAAAGTGGACGCCACCAGATAACTGAAAAATTGTTGAGTGTGGCGGAAAGCAATAAATAACCAATCAATCCATCATGGTATTTTTATATGAACCTTCATTAGCACATGTAGTATCAGATATGCATATTCCAATTAACAAATCAGGTAGGTATGATTAAATTGCAAAGATTGATGATTGATTATTAATTGATTGATTATTATTGCTTTCCGCCACACTCAACAATTTTTCAGTTATCTGGTGGCGTCCACTTTTTGTTGGTGGAGGAGAGAACCCAGATACAATGTACCTGGGAAGAGACCACCGACCTTCCGCAAGTGAACTGGCAAACTTGCTCACATAACGCCGCGGCCGAGATTCGAACACGTGCCGACAGAGGTGCAAAGATTGATGAACAACTTACCACGAGATATATATATATATATATATATATATATATATATATATATATATATAGAAAGAGAGAGAGAGTCATGTGTAATTTTTGATTTTGTACTGTAGTAGATATGTAACGAAGGTGTACAGAAATTGTCAGCATTTTTTAATAGGTTGGTTATTTGTATTTATACGGCCTTTCTTGCTTTATGATAGGCAAATGCAACAAACATAAACCTATTAATCTTGTGGAAAGTAATTTTCCTTTACGATTACATTTACGTCAGATAATCTCTGAATTTTACAAGAATTTGGGAATTTAAGTTTCCTAATGGATATACACGTATTTCGTCTAGGCTTTATGCCTTATAGGAAATTAAAATGCGTTCAGAAACAACATACTGTACTCCAAGTCAGAAACAAAACAGCTAATATCATGGGTGATTCGAGTATTCTCTTTGCTACCTTCTGTCTATCCAAATCCTGACGAAGTTTGGCTTGTTCTTCCTTGTCAAGATACCGTGAGCCGTCAACATCGTACTTACAAAACAGAGCCTCGATTTCACCATCAGCGTATCCACGTCTGTGGAGAAAAAGCATGTTAAATTAAGAATAATAATTACATATTTTTTCTGTTCAAAAAGCAAATGTTGGTTCTGTGACCAATAAACACCTAGACTAATAATGGATGTGAGTGGTATTCAAGATTCATCACATAAGCAAAACAATATACTTTATAAGGTCCTGGCGCCATTCGTCAAAATCAATTATGCCGTCAGCATTGACGTCAGCATACTTGAGAACATCATTCAAATCCCACATCCTGTCTTCCTTTTCATGTATCTTCCCTAACATTTTTCTGTATGTCTGTTGATGGAAAAACAAGTATTCATTTCATGTACATTTAATATTATTTCATCAATTTCAATGAAACCGAATCTTGTAAACCCAATCAATCGTTTGCAATATATATTTCCATCAAAACCTTACTTTCATGGTTATCACCTTTGTTCATATATTGTGTATGTAAACAGCCATTGTAATACAGTTTTAATTTCTTGCTTACGGTTATGAAAAATTCCGAAATTTGTAGGTCGTCTTTTTGTTCTCCAAGCTCACTTTTTATTTCGGCGTAGGTGTCATTTATGATGGCGAGGAACATGTTGACAAGGATGAAGAAGATGAAAAAGATAAACAGCATGAAGAAAATGGGCCCCAGATAACGGTCAGCATCGCGGAGGGCATAGAAATCAAAACTGCCGAGGATGATATTGAAAAGAGCAAAACTGAAACGATGAAAACATCAGTACAGTATACCTATGGACAATGTTTAGGCGGGGACATCGAAAACTTTATTCTTCCATCTTTAAAATCGTTAGCTGAAATCTTCCGAAATGTTTGCACACTTGATATTATATTGTTCTGTTTACTGGTCCATGACCTATTATTAAACTACTCATGGCTTAATCAGGCAATGAAACGCTATTGCAGTTTCATCATTTTTAAAAATCAGGGATGAACATTTCAAGATTTATTGAACGGGTATGCTATTTGATGGGACTGTGCATTCAATTTGAAATATACCTAAGGGTAATAAGAAAAAAATTATATCCATACATATATGCAATATATTCCGAATACGTACCTGTTCTGACGAGCAAAAAAGGACCATGTGTTCTCTAAGTGTGCATACATTGTATATGTACTACTCTCACCTGTGGATGTTTGACTTAACAGTGTCATTGACATTCTATAATTGGAAAAATGATAACTTACAAGGAACTCCAAAAGTCACTGAACTCTTTCAGTTTTGAACCAAACAACAGATAACCAAGCTGTGTGAATGCCAGAAAGACGATGAAGTACATGACGGCAAATCCCGCGAGATCTGAAGCACAGCGTGCTAGAGTTGATGAAAGTTGGTTCATCGTTTTATTAAAGCTGACATATTTAAATAGCTGGAAAAAAAAAATACCGTGTTTCATGAATATTAACTGTCTATACCATGTTGTCATAGACATTAACTTTCTTCATTGTGAGACAGACTAATACAAGTTCTTGGGCATCTCAGTCTGTTTCGTATGTTTAACGTAACTCTATATTCGCATTATCATATGACAGAAGTATAGAAAGTGCATTTATTTCAATCTCTTTGAGTTAAAACTAATAAATTATCATATAAAGTATATAGGTCATTACACCTTTAAGGCATACATCAACAAAATCACATCAACCTCAGAAAATTGCAGTCTACCGTCGAAAGCATTCTCCAAATTTCACAAAAACTGGTTATAGCGATATAATTGTATTTATTACAATTTCAAGAAACTGTAAAATTGTTGAGTGTGGCGGAAAAGCAATAAATAACCAATCAAATAATCAATCAAGAAACTGTTTCTTTAAAAAAAATACACAGAATGACTGAAAAATAAAGGAAATCTATCGCGTAATGGACTTGAGAAAAAATGAAAACAGTTATTGCCCCTGGGTTTAGTATTGCCCTTTTGAAACATATCATTAATTATCCATATATATCTTAGACTTTTGAAATATTGCACGTTCAACAAGATATTTCACAATAAATATTGGAAAGATTCTAACAAAAACTTATGTTCTTGTCATGCACAAATTTAAAGAGATCATTGCTTTTGCAAAATCGGATGGCATCACAGGAGGATTGAACTACCTTAACACTCAACCAGCCAATCACGACCGAGATCAAACTAGACCAGTGTAATTATTGTATGATGTCACAACGATTTCTCGATTTTTAAAATGATTCTTGGTTTTCCAAATGTTTGAAAAATAATCAAATCAGCGAACAGAATCTTTTCTCTGTAACATATCAATTAGACAATTTGAATTATAAATATCCAATTTGCACTTTAGACAACAATGCACTGTACACAGGACGTAATGTTCAGCTAGCGTATGACGTCACCATAAACAGACGTTACCCCCCCCCCCCTCCCCCCCGATCAGATTAAGTTAAATCAAATATGAAAAGGGAACTTCCATTGGCAACAGACATTTTACGAGTGATGTCATGCTCGTTGTCTTGAACATCATAGTTGCATACATGCATGGGTATTTCGCTTGTGGCATTTGGTGTGCATTTGTACTAAATTAACGAATGAAAAGTGAACATAACGATCAATCTCATAACTCCTATTCATAATCCAAATGTTTCTGAGCGGTTTGCTTTTGATCCCCCGTATTTCATGTTCCCTGGGTTATCAATCTATGCATATTTAGGGTTTCTTAAAAGATTATTGATTGATTTATTATTTATTGCTTTCCGCCACACTCAACAATTTTTCAGTTATCTGGTGGCGTCCACTTTTTGTTGGTGGAGGAGAGAACCCTGATACAATGTACCTTCCGCAAGTAAACTGGCAAACTTGTTCACATAACGCCGCGGCCGAGATTCGAACACGCGCCGACAGAGGTGAGAGGCTTTGTGATTTTGAGCCCGATGCTCTAACCACTCGGCCACAGAGGCCCGCTTCTTAAAAGAGGATGTCCTTTAGATTACAAGAAATGATGAGTGCATCGCAGGAGTCGGTTTTGTGGAAGTATCTATGATCAGGAAGTCAAACTTGTTGAATTAAGATATGCTTTATTGTTCTATCTGTCAAGGCGCCACTAACAATTTCCACTGAGTTCTTAGATCACTTGTATATGGTATGATATTGGTATGTCTAGAGGCCCGTGTTTGCTATTTTCTTCATTCTGTACTCTTTGTAGGCTTTATGAGCTTGATCACTGTTCGCTTACTTTGATCATAGGCAAAACACGCGATAGAAGAGTACAATGTCTACATGTTTCAGCCGGTCGCGATAGCTCAGTGGTTAGAGCGTTGGCTTCGTAACCGGGAGGCCGTGAGTTCGAGCCCCGCTCGTGCCATGGCCGCGTCAAACCTAGGACGAAAAATAAGTAGTGATTGCTCCTTCGCCAAACGCTCGGCATTTAGAAGTGAGAATCACGGGTCTTTCGGATATGACCCTAAAAACGGAGGTCCCGTGTCACGGTAGGCGTTGGCACGTTAAAGAACCCTCACTGCTACAGCCCTGAGTGCTAAGCATAGGTCTAAATTTGTGGTACTTCACCTACAGCTGGTGACGTCTTAATATGAGTAAAAAATTCTCGACGGGACGTAAAACAAACAATCTACATGTTTTTACAATTTAATTTTTGAAAAAGAGGCTAAAGTGACTCAATAGAATTACCCTCTTTATCCCTACAAAACACCTTGACCCAATATATAACCCTACCCAAGCCCATCAAGGTCACGAATTCACAGAATTTAAATTCACCCATCATGGGGATGCCTCAATATCACTAACATGGTCTTGTTGTTCTGGATAGGAATAGTTTATTCTACTCCATCCTAATCCCAGCTTGCAAATCAATAAGACTGTTCCTGGTCCTGCCGCTCTTGAGCATAAGATTTTATTAATAAGACCCCGTTTTTAAGTACACCCCCCATTTCCTGAACACTATATCCTATTAGCAGATGTTAATAACTATACTTCAAAGGGTTGCGCAATTAATTTAGCAACTTTTTAAAGGACTGTTAAATTCCTTGCACATCCTTCATAATAGGTACCTCATCTCCTCTGTGTTCAAGATTGGCATGTTACATGCATTTCTATAACAATAAGCAGTTACAAACACACAGTATATGTAAAGTAGAGCAAATTACCTTCACCCAAGCTAAAAATACAGCGACTGCAATGGCGTTGTCGAATCGTATCTGCCAAAGACTTAGAAATTCAAAATCTTGGAACTGGTCGGGATTTTTTGTTAATTCTTCCAGCTTTTTGTCGACTTCAAGCGTTCGGTACACATTGAATGCCAGAAACACAATAGATATAACGATAACTGTGACGTCAAGGATGTTCCAGACACTTTTGAAGTATGACAGTTTATGGATTTTGATCTGAAATATATAAATGTAAGTCTAACCCGTATGTAGCCTGAAGGTATGAAAATATTAACGTATATTTCAGATTTAAGTTAATACACAATTCTTCAATAGCATAGAAAGAACAGGGTTCGATACTCACCTCTACCAGTTCTTCAATGATGTAGTAGAGAATGAACAGGGCAAAGAAAAATTCACAAGCCATGACAAAATGTTCAAACACAGTGACATAACGCAGCAACTTAACAGTTCGAAAACTCCATGATGGGATAGCCCCAGCAGTGGCTGGAAACTCCACAACGAGGCGGATGACACAAAAAAGATTTACATTAGCGTTGTACACCGTAAAGTCAATGAACAGAGCACGCGTTCCGCGCGTGATCCAACTCTCTGTGAAGAGATATTCAATTGTTGCTTGAGTCACACTTTTCTTCTTTCCCAGATTTTGGGCATATCCGCCTCCACTGTAGGTGGCAAACTCTCCCGCGTGAGTACTGCCGCCCAGGGCAGCTTCTGACTGGTAAGTAAATCTATAAGATAACAATAAATTAAGGAACTCATGTGATTTAATGTCTCAGCGAATCACGACACTCATACCCATGGGTGCTACCGCAAAGGACAGCTCCTGATGATAAACAATTCTACATGTACAAGATATTGACCTAACAGCTATGTGAGTACTACATCCCAAGGCAGCTTCTGACTGTTAATTCAATCTATAAGATAATGAATTACACAGCTGTGATTTAATGTCGCAAATAATCCAACTACAGACACGGAAAGATTTTACCATAACGAGATGGGCGATGCTTTTGAAAGTACGTGTATATTCGTTGGAAAACGTTTATGCTAATAAATCCGTGTCCATTCTTTCATTTTGCTAGTCACATCTACATAAATTATCAGCATAACAGTAGGTATTAAAATCCATTCGTGTGAAGTGTAGTATCAAATTCGGTAATTTCTTGTATACATTTATATAACAACTGATATCAAACTTACGCCGTATAGTTTCCAATCCGTGTGGCATTAGTGTCGGAATGTTTATCTTCCATGGAGTCAGAATATGCGTCATAGCATTCAAATATGACGTCACTGAAATATTCATGTACAGAGCAGGAATCGTTTTTGACCATGACCTGTCGAATCCTTGGCAGTCCCAGAAGTTTGTTTTCGTAAAAAATATATCCGTCGCCATCTTGGGGAAGTTGTAGGTTATTATACCAAACCTCCCAGTGGAAGCAAGTTGGCAAAGGTCCCCGAAGAAACTTAAAATAAATTCATATTCATACAGGGTGTTTTTGTTTTGAACTCTATATCTGCAGCAAATTATTAATCAACAGTTCTTACCTTCCACGCGTCTTCAACACCGCTAATGGATCGAAAAGATACACCTCCGGAGTTTGTGTCTAAAAATAGCTCACTCATCACCTTGGTGACGTAGTACATCGAAGTGTTGGTCATCCCAAATGCCACTGTTCCG
>JAMZEH010000130.1:0-31761 GCA_024699665.1 Ostrea denselamellosa | reverse complement strand
AGTGTACTGATGTCTCTGTATTAGTGTTAATGTACTGATGTCTCTGTATTAGTGTTAGTGTACTGATGTCTCTGTATTACTGTTAGTGTACTGATTGTCCTCTGTATTCCGTTAGAGTACTGATGTGTCTGTATTGCTGTTAGTGTACTGATGTCTCTGTACTTAGTGTTAGTGTACTGATGTCTCTGTCATTAGTGGTAATGTACTGATGTCCCTGTATTACTGTTGATGTACTGGTGTCTCTGCATTGCTGTTAGTGTACTGATGTCTCTGTATTACTGTTAGTGTACTGATGTTTTTTGTATTACTGTTAGTGTACTGATGTCTCTGTATTAGTGTTAATGTACTGATGTCTCTGTATTACTGTTAGTGTACTGATGTCTCTGTATTGCTGTTAGTGTACTGATGTCTCTGTATTACTGTTAGTGTACTGATGTCTCTGTATTAGTGTTAGTGTACTGATGTCTCTGTATTAGTGTTAGTGTACTGATGTCTCTGTATTACTGTTAGTGTTCTGATGTCTCTGTATTAGTGTTAGTGTACTGATGTCTCTATATTACTGTTAGTGTACTGATGTCTCTGTATTACTGTTAGTGTACTGATGTTTCTGTATTAGTGTTAGTGTACTGATGTCTCTGTATTAGTGTTAGTGTACTGATGTCTCTGTATTAGTGTTTAGTGTACTGATGTTTCTGTATTACTGTTAGTGTACTGATGTCTCTGTATTACTGTTAGCGTGCTGATGGTCTCGGTATTACTGTTAGTGTACTGATGTCTCTGTATTACTGTTAGTGTACTGATGTCTCTGTATTAATGTTAGTGTACTGATGTCTCTGTATTAGTGTTAGTGTACCCATGTTTCTGTATTGCTGTTAGTGTACTGGTGTCTCTGTATTGCTGTTAGTGTACTGATATCTCTGTATTAGTGGTTAGTGTACTGATGTATCTGTATTACTGTTAGTGTACTGATGTCTCGGTATTAATGGTTAGTGTACTGATGTCTCTGTATTACTGTTAGTGTACTGATGTCTCTGTATTAGTGTTAGTGTACTGGTGTCTCTGTATTTAGTGTTAGTGTACTGGTGTCTCTGTATTAGTGTTAATGTACTGATGTCTCTGTATTAGTGTTAGTGTACTGATGTCTCTGTATTACTGTTAGTGTACTGATGTCTCTGTATTGCTGTTAGTGTACAGGATGTCTCTGTATTAGTGTTAATGTACTGATGTCTCTGTATTAGTGTTAGTGTACTGATGTCTCTGTATACTGTTAGTGTACTGATGTCTCTGTATTGCTGTTAGTGTACTGATGTGTCTGTATTGCTGTTAGTGTACTGATGTCTCTGTATTAGTGTTAGTGTACTGATGTCTCTGTATTAGTGTTAATGTACTGATGTCCCTGTATTACTGTTGATGTACTGGTGTCTCTGCATTGCTGTTTAGTGTACTGATGTCTCTGTATTACTGTTAGTGTACTGATGTTTTTTGTATTACTGTTAGTGTACTGATGTCTCTGCATTAGTGTTAGGGTACTGATGTCTCTGTATTCACTGTTAGTGTACTGATGTCTCTGTATTGCTGTTAGTGTACTGATGTCTCTGTATTACCTTTAGTGTACTCATGTCTCTGTATTAGTGTTAATGTACTGATTTCTCTGTATTAGTCATAGTGTACTGATGTCTCTGTATTAGTGTTAGTGTACTGATGTCTCTGTATTACTGTTAGTGTACTGATGTCTCTGTATTGCTGTTAGGGTACTGATGTCTCTGTATTACGTTAGTGTACTCATGTCTCTGTATTAGTGTTAGTGTACTGAAGTCTCTGTATTAGTGTTAGTGTACTGATGTCTCTGTATTAGTGTTAGTGTACTGGTGTCTCTGTATTAGTGTTAGTGTACTGGTGTCTCTGTATTAGTGTTAATGTACTGATGTCTCTGTATAGTGTTAGTGTACTGATGTCTCTGTATTACTGTTAGTGTACTGATGTCTCTGTATTGCTGTTAGTGTACTGATGTCTCTGTATTAGTGTTAATGTACTGATGTCTCTGTATTAGTGTTAGTGTACTGATGTCTCTGTATTACTGTTAGTGTACTGATGTCTCTGTATTGCTGTTAGTGTACTGATGTGTCTGTATTGCTGTTAGTGTACTGATGTCTCTGTATTAGTGTTAGTGTACTGATGTCTCTGTATTAGTGTTAATGTACTGATGTCCCTGTATTACTGTTGATGTACTGGTGTCTCTGCATTGCTGTTAGTGTACTGATGTCTCTGTATTACTGTTAGTGTACTGATGTTTTTTGTATTACTGTTAGTGTACTGATGTCTCTGTATTAGTGTTAGTGTACTGATGTCTCTGTATTACTGTTAGTGTACTGATGTCTCTGTATTGCTGTTAGTGTACTGATGTCTCTGTATTACTTTTAGTGTACTCATGTCTCTGTATTAGTGTTAATGTACTGATTTCTCTGTATTAGTCATAGTGTACTGTGTCTCTGTATTAGTGTTAGTGTACTGATGTCTCTGTATTAGTGTTAGTGTACTGGTGTCTCTGTATTGCTGTTAGTGTACTGATGTCTGTGTATTACTGTTAGTGTACTGATGTCTCTGTATTAGTGTTAGTGTACTCATGTCTCTGTATTACTGTTAGTGTACTGATGTCTCTGTATTAGTGTTAGTGTACTGATGTCTCTGTATTACTGTTAGTGTACTGATGTCTCTGTATTAGTGTTAGTGTACTGATGTCTCTGTATTAGTGTTAGTGTACTGATGTCTCTGTATTACTGTTAGTGTACTGATGTCTCTGTATTAGTGTTAGTGTACTGATGTCTCTGTATTAGTGTTAATGTACTGATGTCTCTGTATTGCTGTTAGTGTACTGATGTCTCTGTATTACTGTTAATGTACTGATGTCTCTGTATTAGTGTTAGTGTACTGATGTCTCTGTATTAGTGTTAGTGTACTGATGTCTCTGTATTGCTGTTAGTGTACTGATGTCTCTGTATTGCTGTTAGTGTACTGATGTCTCTGTATTAGTGTTAGTGTACTGATGTCTCTGTATTACTGTTAGTGTACTGATGTCTCTGTATTAGTGTTAGTGTACTGGTGTCTCTGTATTGCTGTTAGTGTACTGATGTCTCTGTATTACTGTTAGTGTACTGAAGTCTCTGTATTAGTGTTTGTTTACTGATGTCTCTGTATTAGTGTTATTGTACTGATGTCTCTGTATTACTGTTAGTGTACTGATGTCTCTGTATTGCTGTTAGTGTACTGATATCTCTGTATTAGTGTTAGTGTACTGATGTCTCTGTATTAGTGTTAGTGTACTGATGTCTCTGTATTAGTGTTAGTGTACTGATGTCTCTGTATTGCTGTTAGTGTACTGATGTCTCTGTATTACTGTTAGTGTACTGATGTCTCTGTATTACTGTTGGTGTACTGATGTGTCTGTATTGCTGTTAGTGTACTGATGTCTCTGTATTGCTGTTAGTGTACTGATGTCTCTGTATTAGTGTTAGTGTACTGATGTGTCTGTATTAGTGTTAGTGTACTGATGTCTCTGTATTAGTGTTAGTGTACAGATATCTCTGTATTACTGTTTTTGTACTGATGTCTCTGTATTAGTGTTAGTGTACTGATGTCTCTGTATTACTGTTAGTGTACTGATGTCTCGGTATTAATGTTAGTGTACTGATGTCTCTGTATTACTGTTAGTGTACTGAAGTCTCTGTATTAGTGTTAGTGTACTGATGTCTCTGTATTAGTGTTAGTGTACTGGTGTCTCTGTATTAGTGTTAGTGTACTGGTGTCTCTGTATTAGTGTTAATGTACTGATGTCTCTGTATTAGTGTTAGTGTACTGATGTCTCTGTATTACTGTTAGTGTACTGATGTCTCTGTATTGCTGTTAGTGTACTGATGTCTCTGTATTAGTGTTAATGTACTGATGTCTCTGTATTAGTGTTAGTGTACTGATGTCTCTGTATTACTGTTAGTGTACTGATGTCTCTGTATTGCTGTTAGTGTACTGATGTGTCTGTATTGCTGTTAGTGTACTGATGTCTCTGTATTAGTGTTAGTGTACTGATGTCTCTGTATTAGTGTTAATGTACTGATGTCCCTGTATTACTGTTGATGTACTGGTGTCTCTGCATTGCTGTTAGTGTACTGATGTCTCTGTATTACTGTTAGTGTACTGATGTTTTTTGTATTACTGTTAGTGTACTGATGTCTCTGTATTAGTGTTAGTGTACTGATGTCTCTGTATTACTGTTAGTGTACTGATGTCTCTGTATTGCTGTTAGTGTACTGATGTCTCTGTATTACTTTTAGTGTACTCATGTCTCTGTATTAGTGTTAATGTACTGATTTCTCTGTATTAGTCATAGTGTACTGATGTCTCTGTATTAGTGTTAGTGTACTGATGTCTCTGTATTACTGTTAGTGTACTGATGTCTCTGTATTGCTGTTAGTGTACTGATGTCTCTGTATTACTGTTAGTGTACTCATGTCTCTGTATTAGTGTTAGTGTACTGAAGTCTCTGTATTAGTGTTAGTGTACTGATGTCTCTGTATTAGTGTTAGTGTACTGGTGTCTCTGTATTAGTGTTAGTGTACTGGTGTCTCTGTATTAGTGTTAATGTACTGATGTCTCTGTATTAGTGTTAGTGTACTGATGTCTCTGTATTACTGTTAGTGTACTGATGTCTCTGTATTGCTGTTAGTGTACTGATGTCTCTGTATTAGTGTTAATGTACTGATGTCTCTGTATTAGTGTTAGTGTACTGATGTCTCTGTATTACTGTTAGTGTACTGATGTCTCTGTATTCCTGTTAGAGTACTGATGTGTCTGTATTGCTGTTAGTGTACTGATGTCTCTGTATTAGTGTTAGTGTACTGATGTCTCTGTATTAGTGTTAATGTACTGATGTCCCTGTATTACTGTTGATGTACTGGTGTCTCTGCATTGCTGTTAGTGTACTGATGTCTCTGTATTACTGTTAGTGTACTGATGTTTTTTGTATTACTGTTAGTGTACTGATGTCTCTGTATTAGTGTTAATGTACTGATGTCTCTGTATTACTGTTAGTGTACTGATGTCTCTGTATTGCTGTTAGTGTACTGATGTCTCTGTATTACTGTTAGTGTACTGATGTCTCTGTATTAGTGTTAGTGTACTGATGTCTCTGTATTAGTGTTAGTGTACTGATGTCTCTGTATTACTGTTAGTGTACTGATGTCTCTGTATTAGTGTTAGTGTACTGATGTCTCTATATTACTGTTAGTGTACTGATGTCTCTGTATTACTGTTAGTGTACTGATGTTTCTGTATTAGTGTTAGTGTACTGATGTCTCTGTATTAGTGTTAGTGTACTGATGTCTCTGTATTAGTGTTAGTGTACTGATGTTTCTGTATTACTGTTAGTGTACTGATGTCTCTGTATTACTGTTAGCGTGCTGATGTCTCGGTATTACTGTTAGTGTACTGATGTCTCTGTATTACTGTTAGTGTACTGATGTCTCAGTATTAATGTTAGTGTACTGATGTCTCTGTATTAGTGTTAGTGTACCCATGTTTCTGTATTGCTGTTAGTGTACTGGTGTCTCTGTATTGCTGTTAGTGTACTGATATCTCTGTATTAGTGTTAGTGTACTGATGTATCTGTATTACTGTTAGTGTACTGATGTCTCGGTATTAATGTTAGTGTACTGATGTCTCTGTATTACTGTTAGTGTACTGATGTCTCTGTATTAGTGTTAGTGTACTGGTGTCTCTGTATTAGTGTTAGTGTACTGGTGTCTCTGTATTAGTGTTAATGTACTGATGTCTCTGTATTAGTGTTAGTGTACTGATGTCTCTGTATTAGTGTTAGTGTACTGATGTCTCTGTATTAGTGTTAGTGTACTGATGTCTCTGTATTAGTGTTAGTGTACTGATGTCTCTGTATTAGTGTTAGTGTACTGATGTCTCTGTATTAGTGTTAGTGTACTGATGTCTCTGTATTGCTGTTAGTGTACTGATGTCTGTGTATTACTGTTAATGTACTGATGTCTCTGTATTAGTGTTAGTGTACTGATGTCTCTGTATTAGTGTTAGTGTACTGATGTCTCTGTATTGCTGTTAGTGTACTGATGTCTCTGTATTGCTGTTAGTGTACTGATGTCTCTGTATTAGTGTTAGTGTACTGATGTCTCTGTATTACTGTTAGTGTACTGATGTCTCTGTATTAGTGTTAGTGTACTGGTGTCTCTGTATTGCTGTTAGTGTACTGATGTCTCTGTATTACTGTTAGTGTACTGAAGTCTCTGTATTAGTGTTTGTTTACTGATGTCTCTGTATTAGTGTTATTGTACTGATGTCTCTGTATTACTGTTAGTGTACTGATGTCTCTGTATTGCTGTTAGTGTACTGATATCTCTGTATTAGTGTTAGTGTACTGATGTCTCTGTATTAGTGTTAGTGTACTGATGTCTCTGTATTAGTGTTAGTGTACTGATGTCTCTGTATTGCTGTTAGTGTACTGATGTCTCTGTATTACTGTTAGTATACTGAAGTCTCTGTATTACTGTTAGTGTACTGATGTCTCTGTATTGCTGTTAGTGTACTGAAGTCTCTGTATTACTGTTAGTGTACAGATGTCTCTGTATTACTGTTTTTGTACTGATATCTCTGTATTAGTGTTAGTGTACTGATGTCTCTGTATTACTGTTAGTGTACTGAAGTCTCTGTATTAGTGTTAGTGTACTGATGTCTCTGTATTAGTGTTAGTGTACTGGTGTCTCTGTATTAGTGTTAGTGTACTCATGTCTCTGTATTAGTGTTAGTGTACTGATGTCTCTGTATTGCTGTTAGTGTACTGATGTCTCTGTATTAGTGTTAGTGTACTGATGTCTCTGTATTAGTGTTAGTGTACTCATGTCTCTGTATTAGTGTTAGTGTACTCATGTCTCTGTATTAGTGTTAGTGTACTCATGTCTCTGTATTAGTGTTAGTGTACTGATGTCTCTATATTACTGTTAGTGTACTGATGTCTCTGTATTAGTGTTAGTGTACTGATGTCTCTATATTACTGTTAGTGTACTGATGTCTCGGTATTACTGTTAGTGTACTCATGTCTCTGTATTAGTGTTAATGTACTGATGTCTCTGCATTAGTGTTAGTGTACTGGTGTCTCTGTATTAGTGTTAGTGTACTGATGTCTCTGTATTACTGTTAGTGTACTCATGTCTCTGTATTAGTGTTAGTGTACTCATGTCTCTGTATTAGTGTTAGTGTACTCATGTCTCTGTATTAGTGTTAGTGTACTGGTGTCTCTGTATTGCTGTTAGTGTACTGATGTCTCTGTATTAGTGTTAGTGTACTGGTGTCTCTGTATTAGTGTTAGTGTACTGATGTCTCTGTATTACTGTTAATGTACTACAGTTTTTGAAATGTTGTTAATGTACTTTTCTTTCTATATTGCTATTAGTATTATTCTATACCTGTATTGCTATTAGTATAATACTGTATCTCTTTTCCTATCAAAATACCACTGTATCTGTATTGCTGTAAGTGTAGTGGTGTTTCTCAAATGCTGATAGTGTACTGTTGTCATTGTACTGTCCTGGAATTTCTGTTGTGTTGTGACTGTACCAGAATTTCTGAAGTGTTTACGATATTTGTGTTGTGTTGTACTGTATTGCTATTTCTATGAGGTTGTTCACACATACATTTTGATAATATCACATTTCTCTTTCTCATTAACCCAATTTCTGTGTATCTTGTATAGTGTTGTACTGTACTGCAATTTCTGTTTTGTTTCTCTTTTTCGTTAATCCGGTGACGCAATAAGAAATAAAACAAAGCTTAATTTGATCCTATTTTATTTAATATATCATTCAATTATAATTGTAACAAAATAGCACAAATAAGATTTCTATATTTTTAATTGGTATGGTAGATTTTCACATGTATAAGGATTAGCCTCAGTTTCACGCCAATGCCCAAGCATTGATTGTTTTAGTCCTTCAAAAGCGTAAAAAAAAAAATGAAACTGCTTGACTTCAGTGCTGACACATTATGTGGCCATATTGGCCCTGCCCAGGGGCTTGGACCCAGACTCAAGATCATAAATTTCACAATTTATGTAGAAAGCTTCATAGACTTCATAATTATGCGTTTAGTTTTACTCAAATATATATAGTAATAGAGAAGATTTTCTAAGATTTAATATATTTTCTCTATGTGGTCATTCTGGCCCCACCCTAGGGCCTGAACACCTGGCCAAGAGTGATGACTTTCACAATTTTGATAGAGGGATTCATCAACATCTTAACCACGCATTTAGTTTTTCTCGAATGAATATGGGAGTAGGGAAGACGATTTTTTGAAAATGTAGCCCTTTTTAAACAGATCTGGCCCTGTTTGGCATAATATATTTATGGGCAAAGCTTAGTATGTTGCAAGAAAACAATAGCATTGCATATATTTAAATGCATTTTAGACTACTAATACGTCAATTAGAAGAAAAAAAGAGGGTTTAAGTACCTATGTTTATGTGTAAAGTTTTCGGGTATTATTTCTTTTTAAAAAAATAACATTGGGCATTAGAGAAATAAATCTTTTGTACGACTCAATTGGTACAATTCAAAGTTGGAAAAAAATATTTCAGGTTGATACTGTCAATTAAGAAATAAATTTGAAATATACATGAGAGCATGGACTGAGACGCTTCACGCCTGTAAAGTTCATGAATTTCATTAATTTGTTGTCAATGTTTTAATTATTAATAAATGCAAAACTCATCCACTAATGCATTTTCTTTTTTACCATTAGTGGATGATACTGTTCATATTTTTCTATTTCATTTTTTATCAATAATGGACGATTCGTCAGTCCTCTAATGAAAAATAAAAATCAAGAGGGAACGATTTATCATTAATGGTTATGATGGTGCATCATTAATGATACAGATGTTTGCATTAGCGAACGCAAATGCATTCGTCAGTGCAAGATTATATCATTAGCGGATTTTATATCATTAATGGTTGCTACATAACACAAAGTTTCAACGCATCTGTAGTCCCCTGCGCAGAATCAGCAATGTGGTTCAGCGGCTGGCACTTTTTACCTAATGTTCTTGATTTCTAGAGGAATGTTACTACCGGCAATTGTAGCAAACAGAATCTGTTTCTGCTAAGCAAGTGAATCTGAAATGAATAGACAGATTAATGCAAAAATGAATGTAATATCATTCAAGACAAGTATTAATAATGCTTTAGGTAAGGTAATTTTTAAAAAGAAACTAGGACACTTTATAACATCAAACCGTTTTAGACTTAAAAGAAAATTAGAATTTGTTTTAATCTTATTAGCATTTTAAAGAATACAACAACAACAAAAAAACTGTTTGGTATATATACTGTATACAGTGTATACGCAATATGATCAGTCTAATTCCTATGTATTCGTAATGATAACAAGGGCATTAAAAAAGTACATATATTATATATGAACGTAAACAGGTCTTAACACTGGTATACATACAATTAATTAGGTTTTTTGAAACTAATAGGATCGTTAGGTTGTAAAACGACTATGAAATAAAAAAAAGAATTGAATAAAACAAGTAGCTATTGATAAATTATATTCACTATTATTTAGAATATAATAATCCACGCAATGATTCTTGTGCCTCAAAAACGAAAGTACGTTGGGGATTTCCCACAAATGCGCGACAACTCTATATCTATATTTAGATCGCTATGAATATTTGAGTAAAATGCGAATCAGATCAAGACCTTAAATTTTCTATTCAGAATAAAGAATTTTGGGATTCATATTTGTTTCACAGATATAAAACGACTATCATTTACGCAAATAATTCACTGACCTACATATTTTAGAAAATTATTAAATAAGACGCTAGAAGTAATTTCCCTTTACAAAATATATACATTTTTGCTGTCGACTTTGGCATAAAAAAAAATAAAGTCGACACTATATATGAGGATAAAGTCGACACAACTCTCCAAATTTCTTAATTATAATCGATATCATATTTTTTGCTAGAGATATGTCTTTATCTAGGTTGTTAAACATTAATCAAATCATTTCTCATACAATTTTAACGTGCATATCCTCTAAAATGCCTAAAATCTATCGTGTCGACGTTAGTGTGGTGAAAATCGAGTGTCGACATTGTGTGGGATTTTCGAGTATATATATATATATATATATATATATATATATATCTTGTAATTTATCAATTGATTATTTTGTCCATACAATTGAATACCCCTTCAATAGGAAGGGTCAATAACGTTGTTCCGAGGTTTTTCTTTTTTTTGGATTTTTTTTTAAGTTTGCATGAAAAGTAAATGGATAGCGTCGCGTATATTTAGAAACGTTATTTGTTGAAAGCTGCTGCTTTGATGCTTTTTGTCAAACTTTGACTTTTTTCTTTAAAAAAAAAAAACGAGGTCGATTACCACTATAAGTCGCCTCTCTGGCTAGTTCAAAGGTGAAGCGAAGACGTCATAATCAAAGGCGAGCAGTATGACCACGGTATTGTTTATATAAGCTGTGTATTACGCTATGTATCGATGCGGTGTATTTCGCTGGGTGGTTTATGAACTTTGACGTCATAATAGAAGGCGAGCGGGATGACGTGACTGTATTTTGGAGAGCAGAAAATAGCCGCTTTTCCAAGAAGCGAAATGTCAACATAATGCACTGAGCTAGATGTTACATCCAGATTCCCCGATCGCCGCGAGTCAAGGGGACAATCTTGGTACAGTAGACTGAGCAGAGTGACTGTTGAAATCTGCGAACACTGTGTGAAATCGGACTTCTTAGCAAACCGTGTTCCTTAAAAACCGTGGACTTCAACACTGTGTTCCTAAATTCATTGGTTCTTAAAAAGCTGTGCACTTTTGTTTGTGGACTTCAACGTGACTGGTGCCTTAAACAACTTGTGCTGTGTACTTCGGTATCTTATGAATTTGGACAGAGAGATTATTTCATAAAACTTGTGAAATCTTTTTTAAAACTGGAATACACAGCTCTCCAAAATACCGCCACGTCATCCAGCTCGCCTTCTATTATAACGTCAAAAGGTCATGAACCACCCAGCAGAATACACAGCATCGATACATAGCGGAATACACAGCTTAATACACAACACCGCTGTCATCCTGCTCGCCTTTTATCATGATGCCATCGCTTGTCCTTTGAACCAGACAGTGAGGCGGCTATACTACTCTTACCCCAATTTTCTTCCATAATATTATTCAAATTGTTTTTGTTTCGTTTTGATATCAGTATCATCAAGATGTACAGCACCAAATTCTATTTCTTTTAAGTTTAATTATGCAATGAGTGAAGTTTAACACTATCCATTTTCTTCAGAAGTCAATCAACGGAAAACAATTTCGCGATTATTAAAACAATGGTATGTTTAAGACGTCATTACTAAAAACAACTGCAATTCAGCAAAGAATAGTTTTCTCATAGTAGTGTATACAGTGTCGAGATATATTTATAAAATTTTCAGGTGGGGTTATCGAGTAAAAAAAAATATTTGTAAACACGCGACCTACGTTAAAAGATGCAGTACAAGTTTGGTTAAGCATCTGCAACGTAATTTCTGAAACGTTAAAATTTGTAATAACGTTCTTTGGGTTTTATTTACAAGCGTACCCAGAGGGAGGGAACCTCAGTGCAAAAATGTGCAGTTGCACTCAATCATCAATCATTTAACACATCAAAGATAACATTATGACTCTCAAAAAATAAGTCCATCCAGTGGATATGTCTTTTGATCAAATTTTGGGATTCAACCACTGCCACTGGAAGAAGCATTCTGAGAAAATTACATAAGCAATACATGCCCCGTACCGGCGCCCCATTAATTGACGGATGCAATTTGAGAGGATATATATTTAAGTTTTTACCTTGAACTGTGACTTAAAATAATGAGCTTGAAATGTTAAATTAATGAAATGAATATTTCCACAGTCTGCGACCAAGTTTCGTTGCCGGTCTCTATTCATATGTCCTACTTTTACAGCGTTTTCATCGGAGCACGATTCCAATCCCGATTGATATAAAAAGTAACAATATAAAAATAATTTCATTCACACATGTCGATCAACGTTACGAAATTTGATCTTGATCTGTAGTTTGCCACTCTGAAACTTCACAGCTAATTTCAAATGAATTCTCGCTAGCATAACGATAAGAGATCTGGAAAATCAATTGGACAGACTGACTGAGAGACAGAGGGAGAGACAAACGGTTGATTGTATATTATTTAACGGACAGCAGGCGAATATATAATCCCCTTCGGTTTTACAAACCAGTAGGAAACTCACAAACATGCAAAATTTGAATACCCCATTTCTACGGTTTCGTCTTAATCTTCCATATATACCATTTAAAAGTAATGGTTGATCTTCAGTGCTTCGGTTTTCATTAAACTAACAAAGTAACTCTCATATTATTCCTCCGTGGCCGAGTGGTTAGAGCATTGGGCTCAAAATCACAAAGCCTCTCACCTCTGTCGGCGCGTGTTCGAATCTCGGCCGTGGCGTTATGTGAGCAAGTTTGCCAGTTTACTTGTGGAAGGTCGGTGGTCTCTTCCCAGGTACATTGTATCTGGGTTCTCTCCTCCACCAACAAAAACTGGACGCCACCAGATAACTGAAAAATTGGTGAGTGTGGCGGAAAGCAATAAATAATCAATCAATCAATCCTTGCACAAAACCGTTGTTATGTCCCCTCCGCAAATCGTTGAGAAAGGATAGAAATTATACTTGTATATCATTCTCCAGTATTCTGATTTTCGAAGACAACATTGCTTTTATTAATGTATAATTAGATTGAATGCTGTCTGACGTGTTCCATACCATTGCTATGCCGTACTTAATTGACTTTGAATTACTTCCTTTTCAAGATGAAGAGACAGAGCTCATGGTGGGTGAGACCTGTCAACATAGAATGCTTAATCTTCCTGGGCACCTAATCTCATCGCTGGTGTTTATAGGGGGCCTATGTTTGCCCTACTCTCAACTTTGTATTCTTTATATAAACTATATGATTGATCACTGTTCGTTATCTTCACGTTTTTATAAAATCAGTGAATGATTTAAGACCGGTTGAAAATTTATTTTCAAATGAGTATTTGATTTTTTTTATTTTCCACCATTTGTTCCAAAACCACTGGATCCGAATCCCGCGTTCGCTGCATTTGGATCAAAGCTCCCACCGAACCCTCCAGACGCGCCTTTTGAACTAGTACCCCCACCCGTTGCACCATTTGGGTCGAAACTTCCACCAAATCCTCCGCTTGATGCATCACTGCCGCCCGAACTTCCTCCCGCAGAGCTCCCAAATCCACTTCCACCAAATCCACCAGTTGACGACGAACTTCCACCCGAAGAGCTTCCAAAACCACTGCCTCCAAATCCACCAGTGGACGAACTTCCACCAGAAGAGCTTCCAAAACCACTTCCTCCAAATCCACCGGTTGAAGAACTTCCACCAGAAGAGCTTCCAAAGCCACTTCCTCCAAATCCACCCGTTGAAGAACTTCCACCTGAAGAGCTTCCAAATCCACTTCCTCCAAATCCACCGGTTGAAGAACTTCCACCAGAAGAGCTTCCAAATCCACTACCTCCAAATCCACCAGTTGACGAACTTCCACCTGATGAGCTTCCAAAACCACTTCCTCCGAATCCACCAGTTGACGACGAACTTCCACCCGAAGAGCTTCCAAAGCCACTTCCTCCAAATCCACCCGTTGAAGAACTTCCACCAGAAGAGCTTCCAAAGCCACTTCCTCCAAATCCACCGGTTGAAGAACTTCCACCTGAAGAGCTTCCAAAACCACTTCCTCCAAATCCACCAGTTGACGACGAACTTCCACCCGAAGAGCTTCCAAAACCACTTCCTCCAAATCCACCAGTTGACGACGAACTTCCACCCGAAGAGCTTCCAAAACCACTTCCTCCAAATCCACCCGTTGAAGAACTTCCACCAGAAGAGCTTCCAAAGCCACTTCCTCCAAATCCACCGGTTGAAGAACTTCCACCCGAAGAGCTTCCAAAACCACTGCCTCCAAATCCACCCGTTGAAGAACTTCCACCCGAAGAGCTTCCAAAACCACTTCCTCCAAATCCACCCGTTGAAGAACTTCCACCCGAAGAGCTACCAAAACCACTGCCTCCAAATCCACCCGTTGAAGAACTACCACCTGAAGAGCTTCCAAAACCACTTCCTCCAAATCCACCGGTTGAAGAACTTCCACCCGAAGAGCTTCCAAAACCACTTCCTCCAAATCCACCCGTTGAAGAACTTCCACCAGAAGAGCTTCCAAAACCACTACCTCCAAATCCTCCGGTTGCAGAACTTCCACCAGAAGAGCTTCCAAAACCACTTCCTCCGAATCCTCCTGTGGATGGATCTCCACCTGATCCAAAACCACTTCCACCAAATCCTCCACTTGAACTCGAACCTCCAGTTAACTGACCAAATCCACTTGCAGCATTTGGGTCAAAGCTGCCTCCAAATCCTCCATTTGAAGAGGATCCACCTGTTGAACTACCACCTGACGTACTTGATGACGCTGCTGATCCGCTGCTTCCACTTGAACCAAATGCCAAAGCATTTGGATCGAAACCTTAAACCAATATGATAAATTTCATCCTTACTAGAATCAACTAGAGATTGTTTATATTAAAAACAAATACCGCCCTAGTTCCCCAAATTGAAAGTCCTCCAAATTAAGCCTCCCCTTAATGTACTGCATGGTATGGAGGAGAAAGCACATACAGTAACGTAGACATAATGTACTCCGATACCGCATATAGGAGAAGTGTTCACAAGCTATTTTGCACCCTCCACCCCTCTTAGATCCACTATAGTTTTAAGGATAATAAGATCCTCTGTCCCTACAATATGCAAATCTGGAAATGGCTATGAAGCATTGTACAGACTTTCAAGTCTATCCGATAAGCCATATAGAAGGAGAAACGTTCACAAGCTATTTTACACCCTCCATGCATGCACTATCACGTTTAGAAAAATAATTAAATCCTCAAGTCCTGACAATATGCACATCTACAATGGCAATGAAACATTGTACAAAGTTTCAAGTCTATCCCATAAGTCATATAGGAGAAGTATTTACAAGATTTTGTGACAGACAGACTGACAAACGGACAAACAAACCGATAATACAAAAACAATACCATAATTCTTAGTGCAGGTAACAATGAGATCAATTTTTAATCGTATGTGGACTAAAATCGGTTCATTCACATAGAATTTTCAAAATAGATCGATACATGTCTGAAACGTTGAGTAATAAATATTTTGAGTCAATAAAACACATTTTATTATATAGACCCCAGGTTTATTTAAAAAAATACATGATATTTTACGGCCCTACACATGATCCCATCGAGTTTTACTTCTCAATGGACTACAGTTTTGCAGCGACTTCCCTTACACGGAAAGTTAGGGGCGCATATTGATGACGCCTTAAGATTCACGTAAATTGTATTAACAAACAGGGCTTAAGAAAAGCTTACGGTTTCAATTCTTTATTATGCCGAGTTTTAACAGAGTGTATTATATCTATGATGAAAACAAGGTTTGGTTTCTTCTATTTTATTGAGATCACACAAATTGTAGGGTTGTGGGAAGGGGTGTTACAACAGTATTTCGTGTTTTTCTGTCCGAGTTATGATACAATACCGAGATGAAAGGTCACAAGGTCAAAGATTTTGGTACCAATGAAAATTTTTTGTGTTTTCAAAAATCCAAAACTAGGTCAATGGTCAAAGTCACAAGGTCAACAAATTTGGTATCATTGGAAAGGTCTTACAAGAAATGCTTAATAGAAAAACGGCGCGCGCCTCGTATGATTTGAAAGATATGGCTTATATTTGAATTTTCTAAAATTAGGTCAATGTAAAGGTCAAAGATTTCGGTATCAATGAAAAGGTTTTGCAAAAGAAATTTACATGCCAAATATGAAAGCTGTACTTCTTATGTTGTAAAAGATATGACAAAAATTAAACTTTATTTTTACTTTTCCAAAACTTAATCCAGTGGTCCATGTCAAGGTCACAAGGTCAACAAAGCTGGCATCGTTGGAAAGGTCATCTTACAACAAATGCTAAAATAAAAACAGTACCTCTTACGATTTAAAAGATATGGTTTACATTAGAATTTTCTAAAAGTAGGTCAATTTAAAGGTAACCAGTTGAAAAATTTTGGTGTCAATGGAAAGATCTTGTCACAAGGAATACACAAGTACACATACCAAATATGAAAGGTCTACCTCTTGTCGTGTAAAAAATATGATCAAGGTTAAAGATTTTTGCCACGGACAGACCAAAAACTATATTCCCCCGAATCTTCGATTCCGGGGTGCATAAAAAGGGGGAAAGGGTATTTTGTGTATAATTGAATAATCGGTAAACCGGTCGAACTGTGGAATGTAGGTTGTTTTACATGATTATTTGTTGTTTTCCGCCACAATCAACAATTGACATGAAAAGTAATTTTAATTTCAAAAGACTGAATCACACGTGGAAAAAACCATTTCAACAGAAAAAAAAACATCCTTATCCTGATATAAGGAAGTTAAGGACTAACATTTACATACTTTGTTGCATTGCCTGCAAAAAAATCACACAAAGGACATAAAAAATATAGTTAGAAACTAAATTTATTTTACAGTCAATTCTTAGACAAATTCCTAACTGTTTCTTATTTGCAGTGCGATATAGTAATTTTTCTACCTATTCCTTTTTATTGACGCTATGAATTTAGGAACAAGTGTGTTTTGCGCCCCCTGTATATTTTTTGGAGGGGATAACTCACTTTGCATTGTAAAAAAAACATTTCAACCTGTAAATTTTCTTGCTAAAATAATTAAAATACGAATTTTAGAGTTTAATCTTTCTTCTATATTAAAATATTCTCACACGTCACAGTACCGGTGCTGTATTCCACAAAGATTTTAAACATTTTGCTCAACTTTAATCAATCAAAATCACCAGTATATATTCTATTTATTACTGTATTTCTCTCTCAAGGAAGAGGATATTCAGAATTGATTTTTTTTAAAACTATATATTTAAATATTTTCCATTTTTATAACTAAGCCTACATACTGTACCAGTTTATCACATTTCTGAAGCATATTTCCAATATTTCTAAAACTGCGTACATCTGTAAAGATGAAAAGATAGGGACCTGCACCTGAGTATGGATTCACCTTTTTTAGTAGAAAACAGAATAATTAAGAAAAAGAATATAATGCTACGGGGAGCTTATGATATACAGATTATGACTAAACGCAGTGACATAAAATAAATGGTTCGAACTTCGTAGTTTCAGATGAACCCAATAAATTTAAACGACATGGATTTTGTTTAGTATCAATTTCTAAATGCATGAAATTCCCTGAAGCATACCAAGAAATATAAATCCGTGGGTGTTTCCGTTATACTGAAATTCTAAGGAATGATTTTTATTCATTTAGGGTCATATACATTACAGCTTTTGAAAGGCGCGTGTCACGTTTTAATTTCAACACTTTATTTCCCAAACTTATCCTATAAAAATATATTCCCTGTTCTAACAAAAATACATGTATTGTCACTTGACCAAGATTATCTAAACTACAATAATAAAATCTATAACATTTCACAGAATGCTTAAACGTAAAAGTAAGTTTCACAATAGCTTCCAAATATCTCATTTCTTCGTTTGTCGTTGGATATTTGAGCGCAGAGAAATAATAATAATATATTGCAGATGCCTAAACATCGTGTACAAATCTGCAATACCGAGTATATTTTGTATGAAATTGATGTAATAAGAATACTAATTCTCCCAGCCCACTATAATATCATAAGTTGAAGCGATAAAAGTTTAGATATGTTAACGGTCGTTTTCTGATTTAAAAATTCTTCGTGCAAATGGAATGTCTGATACTCACTCTGGCAGTAAATAAGAGCGGGAAAACACAGTAAAATAAGAACCCCGCCGACTGCCATTTTCACTCCCCGTTAGCTAACTTATCAGACGTGGTCAGCATGAAGACGAGAAGGTCGTCATTATTTCTATGTAGGTGACCTTTTCATGACTTATCTAAAAGATCAATTACGAACTTGATAATTTCTTATCATCTTAAAGCCATTCTCTTTACTGCGCTTAGTATTTGTGTAGATTTTATTTATATTTGATTTTTGAAAAGAATCTAATAATTATCAATCAAATATTTCTGTAAAGGTTACATTCTACAATTAAGGTGGATAATTACACCGAAATTTCATGTAATGGCCAGTATCAAGTATAGATTTCACCCATGGAAAAGAGTGATGCAAGCTCTCATTTCTAACCCGGATACCCACGATACACACACACACACACACACACACACACACACACACACACAGATATATATATATATATATATATATATATATATAGAGAGAGAGAGAGAGAGAGAGAGAGAGAGAGAGAGAGAGAGAGAGACGGACGCACTTAGTTCTGACATTTATATTTCGTTTTGCAATCACGTCATATGAAAAACATGTAACAAGATCACCTTATTGTGATACACAGAAATGGAAAGTCATACATAAAACACAGTCCCGTGACCATTAGGTTATATTAGGTCCTCAGTACCCCTTGCTTGTCGTAAGAGGCATTCTTTACTTACAGATTTTTACTATAGATCATTCCGTTTACCTGATCAAAACAGAGCTCATGGAAAGTCAACAAGGAATGTTTACTCCTCTTAAGCACCTAATCCGCCTTAGCACCTAATCCACATAAGCACCTAATCCTCCAAGGCACCTTAACCCACTAATGGTGTTTTGAGGGGTGCATGTTTGCCTTTTATATTCCTTATAGAATTTATGAGGTTGACCATGTTCGTTACATTCACATTTATTCACGCTTTCTATGTATGCGATTATAGGATGCTGAAAATTCATTACGTTTTTCCTACAGAGAATTTGGAGCTTAATTGATATATGCACCATGCCTGCATCACTTCTGAAGCAATCCCGAGACCAGTTCTCAAGACAATTCTTATCATGGAACCTCTACAATAATTCAAAACTTTACATAAGAATGATACGGGCACAGTCATATCATATAATATTAAAACACTGGGTTGATTTTTTTGATAGTGCTTTTATTTCAAAAGGTGAATATTGCACTGCAATTACTAACAAATCTGTAACTCCCTTTTAAATATGATTTACATTGTAATTATATAGATAATCCCTATACATGTATATCAATCCGCTAGATTGATTAATTGATTGATTGATTGTTGTTTTCTGCTACAGTCAACAATTTTTCAATTACCTGGTGGAGTTCAGTTTTTCATTGGTGTAAGAGAGAACCCAGATACAATGTACCCGAGAAGACATCACGGACCTTCCGAAAGTAAACTGGCAAACTTTATCACATATATCGGCGCGAGCCATAATTTAATTCGCTAGAAAATTAGAACTTATTTACAGTACGCTTAACTAAAATTCATCAAATTATTTTACTTACGATATGATTCTGGCACTGACTTTGAGAACTAGTCGTTTTTCTTTAAATCTAGTGGTCTTACGTAATTTAGAACTATCTTTAGGAATTCTCTGACTTTGAGCATCCATGATTATTCACACGTGTTAGAATAATTACCTGACACCGATGCAAATGGACTGTAAATGAAAACCTGCAAAGCATTTGTTTCAAGTCTAAATTAGCATTATTATATCAATAAGCTTTGGAATGCGATATGGAAAATAAAAGGAACAGGTTCCGGTAAAGTGTATGAATATCTGAAGGTAAAAATTAAATAATCACAGATAAGAAAGATCTATCTAACAATATAGCCCAATACAAATGTTTAAAACTCACTTCCCACCAAAAAAGAAAAAATAGTCCTGTTATACAACATCAAATTTGGATTTTACATCCGAAAACAATGAACTTAATAATAAACCATTCACTTACGACAAATAGCCAAAAATTTAATAGAAAAGTAGTCTTGTGATACAGCTGTAGATCCGGACCAGATCCATTATCATATCACAAAACATCTTCCAAATTTTCTTTAAATCTGTAAGATGGTTTGGGAACGTGGTAATTCTCCTTGGACGAAGACTACGATTATTACCTACCGCGCAAGAGCGCGGTCTTGATCTGTTCTGATACGAGTTTTCAAACCATCCATGCGTTTCTGCGGAATTCGTTTCTGCGGGATTGACCTGAATGTATATTCTTGAATTTTAAACTATTTCCAAAATTGATGTACTTAATTTGAAAATGGAAGTTATTATCAATATTAGCTTTCAAATTGTATAATTTCTAGAAATAAATCAATAAACCACGGTTGTATAGCATACGGAGTCATGGACTGACGAGAACGTTTTATATTAAAACACCGGTCACGGTAGCTCAGTGGTAGATGTTTGCTTCGTAACCGGGAGGTCGTGAGTTCGAGCCATGGCCGCGCCAAACCTGAGACGCAAACATATATGCAGGTAATGATTGCTCCTTCGCCAAACGTTCGGCATTTAGGAGTGAGAATCACGAGTCTTTCGGATATGACCTTAAAAACGGAGGTTCCGTTGATACGTTAAAGAACCCTCACTGCTAAGAGCCTAGATCGCTATACGTAGGTCTAAATTTGTTGTATTTCATCTACAACTGGTCTCAAAATAAGTGGAAAATTCTCGATGGGACGTAAAACAAACAAACAACCATAGAAATTGATAAATCTGAAATAAACTCCGCTGTTTTCAAACAAAACTATCCGAAATAAAGCGGTCTGAACATTTTACAATTTAGATTTATGCAGATGGTTCAAAAGGCCAAAATAAAATCGCATACCGCTACTGCTGTAATCACAAACGACGTTCTCTGTATACGACTCTCGAATGAAGCAAAAATTGATACCATCCAAGAAAAGGCCATTCAATTTGCTATCGAGTATTTGAAAAGTTCTAAATAAATAACATTAATATTGATCATCCATACATTTTAGATATATTAAGTCGACAATACATATAACTTTCAATTAAACAAGGTAAGCTAGTTTACTTCTGCTGGATTCCAAATTTATATTGGTATCCATGGCAAAACTACAATGGAAAAAACTGTATTTTCAATATGATCTTGTACAAGACTGATCTAAAATTATATTTCATAAAACTGTATGCAAACTTTGTTAGCAAATCTATTGGGATTTTTGTGAAACCAAGTAAACTTATTCAAAACAAAGTACGCAATCTGTGTAACTTCGTATGGAAACGCCAGGACGAAGAGATTATTGTAAGAATACATATGGGTCATTCCAAATCAACACATTTTTTAAACAGAGAACTTCAGACATTGTATTTGTTTGTAAGGCTCTATAAGTTGATGTTACAGGGGTTTGTACATCTCGTCTAAAGTCAGCATTTCGCAAATTTTATGGTCGTTATAACGATCTAGTTTGCCAGTACAATTTTCCATTAGGTCAAATGCTGTCTGACGTGTTTCATATCAATCATTAGGCCGTTCATGGCACACTGATTTTGACTATGGATTGCCCCGTTTACCTGATCGGAATGTAGGGCTCACGGCGGATGTGACCGGTCAACAAGGGATGCATACTCCTCCTAGGCACCTGTTCACACCTTTGGTATGCCCATGGTCCATGTTTGCCCATCTCTGTGATTTGTATTTTCTATGAGAATTACGAGATTTAATACTGTTAGTTTTTCTTTAACCTAAAATGTATATCTTGTGACTCTCTATTAATTATACGTCAGATACATTTAGAATGTATTGATTTTTGGCACATACGAAGCAGTTTTAAAATAATATGCAATATGCAAGATTTTTTTCATAAATATCAACAGCCACATTATTATACAAAAATACATAAAAATAATATACAGCCAATATAAGAATTTTTTTTTTTTTTACAAATATCAGCTTTTATTATCAAATATCTGTTATCATACAATATTTGCAAAAATGCGATTTGTACAAAAAAATCTAAATACTTTAATTTTTAAATCCATCGAATGGAAGGTTAAATAGTGCCCAGAGTCAAGGATCACAACTCACTTGGTACGTAAAATATTGTTTCTCTTGTTTGGGGAAAAAGTAGGTTCATTGTCAATAAGATGAGCAATGTCCCAGATATGAGACAGCGAACCTTGCATTGAAACAGGATAGGATAAGCATTATTAGCACTCAGATCAACAAGCATCGTCAGCATTCAAAATCCGCATAGAGAGCATTTAAGAAAATCAGCATTTATGTCACACAAGTTGTATGTTTTCCTCAACATGTTAATCGTGATTTTTGAATATATGTTCCCGATTTTCTCCTAAAAAAGAAGTACTCTCGCTATCCTGATAAATAATCGCCTTTGTTGTGTCTTTTATACCAGGTCGATCAACGGCTCCTGAAGCCCAAGCAAAGAGGGAACCAACTAGAATTATTACACCTGTAAAAAGGCGTTAAGGTGTAATATTAGAGGTAAAAGAATAATTTCAACACATTTTATACAATCAAATCGTTTATATTTGAATACCATCACAAGGAGAGGTATTTACCTGCTACTGTAATTGATAATCCGTACGTTCCCCCAAGTTCAACGATGGCAGCTAACATGGAAAAATGAAAAGAATAGCATATAACAAAAATTTTTTCAAAATTGTCTTTAAAACCTTTACAATTTTCTAAATGTCAACAAATCGAATAATATTTACCTCCTAGCAAAGGTCCAATAAAAGTACCTACACCAGTAAATAGCAGGATGAAACCAAAAACACTAGCTAGATTTTCTATCCCAGCTAGAATAACAAGTATGGAATTCAGAAGGACATAACAACCGCCACAGTACATGCCTAGGACCACCATATAAAACACCTGACCAGTGTAATTTTGACCGTACAATGGAAATATCATCGTTGATAATCCGGTTAGAGTGAATGTTCCTCCAAACATGACAAATTCATCAACATTACTGGCATTAGCGGCCAAACCGAGTAGAACGCGAAAAACAGAACTGCAGAGTCCGAATATGGAAAGTAGATATGCGGCGTCTATCTTACTGAATCCTGTTGATATCACATAACTTCCAAAGTGGAGGTATAAAAGATATATTCCAGAATTACAAATAAACATAGATAAATTTACACAAATAAGCGACTTACGTGTAAGCACTTTGCATATTTCTCTAAGCATTGGAAATTTTTGCTTATTTTTAATATAATTGTCACATGATGGCACTTTTATAACTTTCAATTCCATCTTTCGATCGAATTCCAGTTTTGATGGATAAAACAAACTACCAAACACGCAATACTGTGAAGTCAGGCCTGCGCACATGAGCCATAGTCCATGATAACCGAAATAGTCACTAGCAGTTTGCATTAATGGCGCGAAAGCAAACGCTCCAATACCTATACCCGCTACAGCTAATCCACTGGCAAAATTTCTTTTCTTCTCAAAGTTGTATCCAATAACAACAAAAGATGATGTGTAGCATATTCCCATCCCGATTCCTTAAAATAATATGTCTGATTTAGAAGGTAGTCAAGTGTATATGAAATATATTGCAATGAAAAACCAAATTATATTAAATTCCAACGCATGGAATAATATACATTTTATATATATATATATTCCAGCACGATTTGTTTGTATTGATTGATTGTTTGTTTGTTTTACGTCCCGTCGAGAACTTTTCACTCATACTGAGAAGTCACCAGCAGTAGGTAAAGTGCCAATAATTTAGACCTATGTTTAGCGCTCAGGAGCGTAGCAGTGAGGATTCTTTAATGTGTCAACGCCTGTCACGACAAGGAATCTCCGTTTCTAAGGTCATATCCGAAAGATCCGCGATTCTCACTTCTAATTGCCGCGCGTTTTGTGAGGGAGCAGTCAGTACCAATGTTAACGTATTAGGTTTGACGCGGTCATTGCACAAATGGGGCTCGAACTCACGACACCCCCCCCCCCCCCATAATATCATAAATCCTATAATTACGTTGTACGTTCAACTACGTTGTACATGCAGCTGAACAATTTGCCGAAAACGAGAGAAATTACCAAACACAAGAAAAACAACGAGGGTAAAACACTAATAACAAAGCAGTCTGGTATCAAGGAGTTCATTCTTGTATAAGAAAAAGTTTATCCTGAAGGAAAGACAAGGCAAAACAATTTTCTTAAATTCTCAAAATTGAAAAATAAATTGCGAAAATACCCAATATCATATTGTAGTTAATGTAAGAACATCAAATTCGGTATATTGGTAGAACCTGATATGTACTTTTTTAGTGTTTACCAATATACCAAACTTGATGATTGTCAACCAAAGAGTTTTCAAGATATTGAGCGGACAACACTCGGTCTACCGACCGACAGTGAAAACCTGGAGCATAAGAGACAAATGAATATCATCTTCTGTGTTCTTAATTAAGTATTCGATAATAGGGCTCAGGCGGATGTGACCGGTCAACAGGGAATGTTTACTCCTCCTAGGCACCTGATCCCACCTCCAGTATGTCCAGGTGTCCGTGTTTGTCCATCTCTCTGATTTGTTTTTTTTTTTTCTATTGGAATTACGAGTATTGTTCATTATCTTAGCCTTTTCATAATTGTGATCTTTACAAATACTTGCAGAAGTCACGAATATGAATATGAATCACGAAGCAACAAATACTTAATGAATATCTTTTTCAGTATTAATGTTCATAGTGATCATACATGAACTATTGCCTATGCATTTTACCGCCAAATGTCCCCAGTGAGATGATAACCAGTGTAATGTTCGGCATGAAAGCTGTCACAACGTGGCTTATAGACACGATGAGTCCACCCGTCACCATGGAAACTCGACAACTCCACCTATTGGCAATAAGACTTGCCAGAAATCCTGAAAAAAAACAGAAGTAGGAAATGATAGCTATAAACTTCTCATTTTTATTAATATGAATTTAGATATTTGATTGCAAATTATCGAAGCATAGCTATGAACTTACGATGTTTCTAATAAATGTTGGTAACATTTTGATATGAGTGAAAGATTTATGCCGAGACGTTAAGCAACACAGAATCCATCAAATAAAAAAAAAACACATTTCGTTAGGCATTTCTTTCATTTTCCTTGTTTTTATTTCTTCAGTAATGTTTCACATATTACATATGAGAGCACTTTGTGGTGGTTTGGGGGTTAACTTAAGTGTTTTCTTCTTGGAGGTTGTCAGTTCGAGACCTTTTCGTACCCCTGCCGTGTCAAACTTTGGACGTAAATGTAGGGTGTGACTGCATAGTTGTAAAACACTCGGCATTCAGAAGTCCGAGTCGCAGACTTTCGCGGCAGTGAGAGTTTTTCATCGTTTAAATGCTTATTACAGTGCGACATTTAACTCTGGATACGACAAAGTCCAGACTTTTTGCTACCCTTTATGATAAAGGTTTTGTGGAAAATCAAAGTGCATGTGGTAGGATGTTTTAGCAGTATGTCATAGTCCAAGGTTGGGTTCACACATCCTTGTATAATAATAGATATCACCCTCCAAAGATATGAAATCCTATAGGAGAATGGCAAGACTTTAAAACCTTCAAAAATTCTATCATAATCCTATGGGATAAAATATCCTAATATTTCCATAATTTTTAGTAGAATAATAAATTCTATATAAAGTGTGTTTGGAAGAAATCTTCTATTTGCTATATAGTAGGATAAAATGTCCCATGTATTTAATACTGCCCATATGTAATATTAAATACTTGGAGATATTTTATCATTCCAACATACTATATTTCAATGTTTACAAATATGGAGCGCCAAATTAACATAAACTCAAATATTTGAAAATATCTTTAATTATTTTAAGATATCATCAATTCATTTGATGCCCACAGTAATTCAATTAAAATTTTTTTCAAATAATTAATTATGTTTTCGATTCTGAATTATTGCGCGCATTAATTTAATTGATGGTAGTATTAATTATTCTGTTGAATTGATGTGCAATTATTGCTCTCTTCAATTGATATGCGCTACAATTCAATTGAAGAGAACAATAATTCAATTAATGCGAACATCAGTTCAATTAATGCTCGCAATAAATGAATTGTTGCTCTCTTCAGTTGAATTAATGATATCCTTAATTCATTTGAAGCGAGAAATAAATAATTCTTTTAGAGAGAGTAACTATATAGTTAGAGACATCTGCTATTAAAATCAAATCATTTATACCGAGCTCTAAATTATTTTTGTGAGCAATATTTCCACCACACTGATGTTCTCATCAAATGAATTGATGAGAGCAATAACTGAATTGAAGCGCGCATCAAATCAGTTATTGCTCTCATCAATTGAATTAATGTACGCGTCAATTCCGTTGATGAGAGCATTAAATAAATTGATACGCTCATTAATTTAATTATTGCTCTCAACAATTCAATTGATGCCGTCAATTAGTTCAGCTAATGAGAGCAATAATTGAATTGAAGCACGCATTAATTCACTTGATGAAAGCAATAATTGAATTGATTATATTTTCAAATTATGTTAATTTAGTGCTCCATATATAAATGCTCTTGAAAACAAACTGACCTGATGTAGAATACCATCCCAGGAACAATGATAGTGCAAAGGAAGTTTTAAATACGCTTTCCTTGTAATGGTCCAGTAGAGAAAGTTGAAGCAAACTCGAGGCCGTTTGGAAGAAACCGTGGATGCAGTGAGATCCGAAGGACGCCAAAAGTACAACCCATGACCATCCCTGATCAGGCCGTGTGTAATATTCAGCCATGATCCTACGGCGAGAATAACAACAGGAACTGCTCTATCTCTAGTGTTAGTTCTCGTTATAGAATCTGAAACAGAATAATATTTCAAAAGTTTAAAATTCAAGAAGTGCGTCCTTGAGATATGTGCAAATAAAGCAAACCTTTTACATGTACTGTGTTATACTCTTTCTTTACCGACATGTTTTAAACCTGTTTAAAGACTGCAAGACATTTAAAGTATATTTACCTTGATTAGGTTACATTAATTCATTCGGATTTGGAGTAAGATAAAGTTTCATAAGATTATGTCATGATATGCCTTAACACTGAAGAGGTACTCGGGATCAAAGGTCAAATCAGTGTACTTCCCTTTTAAATACAAATCATTCTTACTAGATCAGTGAGCAAAATCGGAAATTCCTGTTGAATGTGCAGACTCGCCTACTAAAATATTATAAATATTTCACTGATAAATAAACTATGAAATAAATTTCTAATTTTGGTCAAAATTAACATTGTTGCCTCTATACTTGTTATGTATATCTATGATGCATATCTTATGTCGAGGATTTTTTTATTTTTTTTTTTGGTTAGACGAATAAGCACTCTTTTCACTGATCTGCTGCTTTCTATACTTATTAATAAGTCGATTATTTCGTTTTACAAAATTTGAAATTATTAAATCTGATAGACATATTATAGGCATTCAGTATCATTTACCAACCAATCGAAGTGATCTCAGAATTTAAATATCTGGATAGCATAGTTAATAAATCAAATGCAACGAGAAAAGACATCATCACTAGGCTAATTAATGCAAGAAACACTTTCACAGAGCTTAAGAAAAAATGGGAATTCAGCAATTTCAGTAAAAACGAAGATATGCAACAGTAGTGTGCTTTCAGTGTTACTTTATTGAACAGAATGCTGGAGAATAACTAACAAAGATAGCTACATATTAACTGCCTAAATAAAAGCTGTACGATATGTTGGCCTCCACACTGTATACAATACTGAGATTTAGTAACCAAGGGCACTTTTATCGACAACGCATTTCTCCGTTATTATTACGATTTCTATATGGGAAGTTCTACCTATAGATACCGGTCGCGGTAGCCTAGTGATAAGAGTGTTTGCCTCCTAAAAGGGAGGTCGTGAGTTTGAGCTCTGTTCGTGTCATAGCCGACTCAAACCTAAGACGTAAAAATAGGTAGTGAGTACTCCTTCGCTAAACGCTCGGCATTTACTTTGGCTTTCACCGTGACGTCTGTTGTTTTCTTACAGATATTTCTGAAATTCTCGGTATTGATTGTGTCATAATTTGGACAGAAATAAAAATCAAACACGGCTGTAAAATCCAACACTACAATTTGACGAAATATACATTTTAAAAAGTGTTCTCCATCACATCAAATTGTAATGATAGCCATTTCACCATGAATGCGTTGCAGCTGTGAAAAGTGCACGTTAGAATCTTGATACATGTTAAGATAGTACGTCTATTTAACGGCTTGGAATTCCGACAAAAATGAGAGTAGAAAATGAAATTCAGTGTTTCAAATATGTGCGGTTATGAACTACAACGCTTCACGTTGTATACATTTTATAAGCATGGAAAGTATTCCAGTGTGAAGCGTCGCAGTTCCCTCATGTATTTTCAAAAATGAAATTAAAAACACCTAATTCTATAGCAGTTCTATTTTCAGTACATATACCATTACGAATTGCAATGTGTGTGTGTGTGTGTGTGAGAGAGAGAGAGAGAGAGAGAGAGAGAGAGAGAGAGAGAGAGAGACCAACCAAAGTTTTACTAATGGGCATGACTTAAACATACCCGTTTATTAATTCCGTGGTTTAGGATACGATCAAACAACCAAGGAAAATATGTTATCTTCACCTGTACTTGCCTTGGAAGTGAATATAACATTCGATTTTTCCAACATCAGACCAAAAGGAAATTGGGAGTTTCAAAATCGGGATTATTATAACTAATATTGTTTGGTCACTCAATGAAAACTTGCATCTCTATTCGATTGATTGAGTATTTGTTTTACGTCCCGTCGAGAATTTTTCACTCATATTGAGACGTCACCAGATGTAGGTGAAGTAACACTAATTTAGACCCATGCTTAGCGCTCAGGGCCGTGGCAGTGAGAGTTCTTTAACGTGCCAACGCCTGCCGAGACACGGAACCTCCGTTTTTAAGGTCATATCCGAAAGACCCGTGATTCTCACTTCTAAATTCCGAGCGTTTGGCGAAGGAGCAGTCACCACTTACGTTCGTCTCTATTTGAGTTGGATCTAAAGATAATCAATCAAGTATATCGTTTGATACATGTAAGTTCTACATGTTTTAGCAGCCGGTTTCGTAGATTATGTAGTCTTATAATAAACAAACGTCGCGTTTCTAATCACGTTCAGCTTCGCATTGTCGTCTTGCTATGTCGAAAAATGGTCGCAAAGGTTGGCCTTCCATGTTTTAAATTATTCAATCAGAAATAAAACTATCGTTAACATTTTATCGACCAATACAATTGCGTGAACTTCTCTCGATGTACAATGTGCTCCTCACCCTCCGGGATCGATGAATGTTGTACTTCTCAGGTGACTAAAGCGTGATTATAGTATTTACCCCAAAAATGCCAGTACATACACTTAATTGTATAATATGGAAATTATACATACCTAAATATCTTTAGCAGTACATTCAAGTTTACATGTAGCTCGCGCATGAACTAATGTTATGTCATTATTTCAGCTCATTCACTGTTGTACAGTTGTCGATCCCAGGGCCGCGTCAAACCTAAAATGATTAACTTAGCTAATGACCTTCCTCGCAAAGCGCTTGACGTTAGCAGTGACTGTTTGTTTGTTTTACGTCCCCTCGAGAATTTTTCACTCATACTGAGACATCACCAGTTGTAGGTGAAGTACCACAAATTTAGACCTATGTTTAGCACTCAGACCGTAGCAGCGAGGATTCTTTAACGTGTCAATGCCTGCCGCGACACGGGATGTCCGTTTTTAAGATCATATTCGAAAGCCCTTGACTCTCACTCCTAAATGCCGAGCGCTTGGCGAACGACCAATCACTTCCAATGTTTACGTCTTTTGAGAAAACAATCGCAGGTAGGATGGACATAAAACAACTTACAAACATTCAGTATTTCTTCTTTTAAGTGTAGACTGCAGTCTTCATTTTGTTCTCTTCAAAGCTGCTTCAATGTAGCTACATATAAATACATGCAGGAAGAACTCTTGCGGTGTAACAATAAACTGGCGGAAATAACGTAAACAACAAAAAGAATCGGGATGTTGTTACACTCCAGATACTGTGAACAGTGGCGACCAACCACATTGCATTGTGCAGATTGCATTTGGTACGAATGAAAGTGTACTAGCCCCCCCCCCCCCTCCCCAACAAATGACTTTCTTCAATGCCTCCCGTATTGTACTGTCCCCCCACCCCCGTATTGTACTGTCCCCGAACTTAACAGTACTTTTTTCACTGTGATAATCATTGAGTTGATGGCTTTTTACACAACTTTACAAATACCTATGAACATAATTCAACACTGTTCAAAAGCATGTCTAATTACATGTATGCATGTAAACATTTATTACAGATATTGATACGATACTTTAAAACAATGTTTATTACAGTGCATGTTGTTTAAATTCTATAAAATGGTTTTTTTAAGTTGGAATTTAATCATGTTTTCCCTAACATTAATTATTTTGTGATTTATGACATTGGAGCAATTGATTTCAATGACACAAGCTCTCAGATTCTTTTTAAAATATATTTGTCTAATCTATCTGTTCATTAACTGACATATTTCCCGAAGATTTATATGTAGATTTAAAAAGCTCATGGCCTTTTTTTTATTTTTATTTTTTTGTTGCAATACTCCATTATCTGCTGCATATCGTGTTTATGTCTCTCAATATGATGATTCGATCCGCGAGAGTATGTTCTGCATATAATCAATTTATAAATAGTTGCAAATTGCTATACTAGATGGTTATTATAATGATAGCATTTGCAAATGCGTTAGATTGTTTTACGTGTTTCATATATGTACATCTACCAAGGCCGTTCTTTAGATATTCATTCTGGCTGCGGATTACTCCGTTTACCTGATCAATATACAAGACTCACAACGGGTGTGACCGGTTAACAGGGAATGTTTACTCTTCTAGACATCTGATACCACCTCTGGTGTGCCCAGGGGTCCTTGTTTGTCCTACTATTAATTTGAATTCTTTATGGGATTTATCATATTGGTCGATATTCGTTATGTTTAGTTTTCATAAATATTTGTTTATTTAGAAATTAGAACGTCTTATTGAGCCTTCTTGACACGATTTGCTAGATACTTATATTATGCATCATATCACAGCGAACTTTGGACTATAAAATCTCTTAGTTGCATGCAGAGGGGCATCAAAGCACAACGAAATTTATTTGGACTTTAAATTTATTTTATTTGCAAGCAAAGAGCTTTTCTTATTATTCCGGAAAGCATACACAACTAAAACTGTCCTAACGGGACAAATACCCATGCAGGGCACTTTGGATGGTGGGGAAATAGCGAATTTGTGCTCATTGAAGAATAAACACATCCTTTTAACATGGCGAACTCTGTTTTCTTTAGAGCATTTAATATAAATTGCAGTAGAGCGTTGATAAGAATATTTAATATATGCTTAATATAACCTCTGAATATTACTTCATGGATAGCTATTCAGCATATATGAGCCAGTGAACGACAAATCTTTCATTAACAAAATCACCTTCAAAGACCGATGGACAGACAGACAGACAAATGGATTGATAATTCCATTATACCCTCTCTTAAACTAATGCAGTAGTCTCTGTGAGCCAACAGATCGTTACAAAATATAAATGCAAAGGACTAAATCAATGAAGTTGAACAGACCTATAAAATG
>JAMZEH010000129.1:0-24031 GCA_024699665.1 Ostrea denselamellosa | reverse complement strand
ATTTTGACCATTTCATTACAATTTCTTTTTTAATCATGTTTGTTAAAGAATGAACTTAAATTTTGATCTATTGCATTCCCGTTGTATTCCTTTTATCTGCGATGAAATCGCATAGTTTACGTTGTGCAAGTTCCTTAGGAATACATTATCCATCTTGGCTTGGAAACAAAAAGTCGTATTCATTAGTACGTATATACTTCTAAACTCCTAGATAAGCACATGAACAAACGGGGCTCACTGATATAAAGAATATCTCATTGAAATCCCTTATTGAATAAATCCCTTGTAATGTTGCTTTAACGCGTTCAATGTCTGAGCGTATTTCAGTTGTATAAAAATTGGCCTTAATTATCCCAGACCTGAAAAATATTCTGTTATCTATCAGAATACGATGTCGTCCTACACCTGAGGTCATTGAAGGCTACAACAAGACTGATAAAAGAATTATATATTGTCAGAGAATGGCATGGATGATAAAACGCCATTAAGAAGGTCTGCATCTGTTTCTAGGCAGCTGTCTGTCATGGCGGGTAGAGGACGACTGTTGAAAGTACCCGTGATCCTCTTCTCATTGACAATTGGAATAATATGTGGCCACTTACTGTTTCGCTTTTCTGGGGTTCCTACAGATTCTGGGTCTCATGGGAGTAATCTTAGACGTGAAACATCACAAAAACAGGCGGACTCGTCATTTCACGAACCTCCGTCTGAAAGAGAGGGTCAAAGTATTAAAAAGGACATGAGTATTCAGTTTCGAGACCATCAGTCAAAGAAATACTTTATAAACGTCGGAGGGACTTACCCTGAAAGTATTGATATTTTTCTTCTGACGTATCCGGATTCGGAGAAGTTTTCGCTTGTTTCTTTCATACCGGATGAGTCGTTCGCGCCATTTTATTCTTTTGATAACCATAAGCTTATTAGCCCGGCATGGGTAAGTGCAACTGAAGATTCAAAACAGGAAGTAAATCTCCATCCATTTGGCGAAAAAGAAACCAAGGTTACGCTTCCTGTTGTTGATATTGGGGCTTGGCTCCAGAACAACACTCACCCAGACGACTTCGTCATAGTGAAAATGGATGTCCTGAATGACGAGGAAGAGGCTCTCATGAAAAAGCTAGTTCATACAGAGGCTGTGGAATGGATAGATAAGTACTATACCACATTTCCAGAGAAACAGCTCCACAAATTACGAAATATTTCCGAGACCTATGGACTTCCAATTTTTGGCTGGGATGAAAGGAATGAAAATTTTAGTGATTTCAATGATGTCAATCCGATAAAAGTTCCACCAGGGGCGAGTTTTGTGAAGGAAGATTGTAAATCCACAAATTCTAGTGAAATATTTGCACTTTATTTTTACACTAATGATGCGTCCTTAAATACCATCCGTACGTTGAAAATGTTAAGAGGATATGGCCGTGAAAAAGAAGGGAAACTTAATGCTGGGCTGTTTTTGCCATTTCAGCTGATGATATCGAATCCTGAACTTACTGAAAGTTTATTTTCTGTCTTCCACGGTGGCCTATTCTGGGATTTACAAAATAATCTCAACTTCTCGAAAAGTCAGTTCCGAAATTATGTTGTGAAGGTGTCCAGCATCTGTTCTAAATTCCAACAGCCTATGATTCTTCAGCACATTCTGTTCTCTGAAAAGGATCAAGACCTTGCAAATTACATAATGTCAACTCGACATCAGACAGTGTTTTATAAGTCATATGACGTAAGCAGATTGATGCCATTCTTAGAATTGGGATCTTCGAATTTCATCCCTGACTCTGGAACAATATATTATCTAGATATCGGACAAAAAAACAATGACAAACTTGCATTATATTTTTTGAAAAATTATGAAGAACAGTTAATATCTCTCATTAAGTGTGCTGTTCCATGAGATTTCCACATGTTAATGTAAATCATACCTACGGTATATATGAATCAGATATACAGCTCTATCTCTAAAAGTTCTGGTACCTTACTTGAGGAGGAATGCTATACCATACAAAACTATAATGGATAGAAAGCACAAAATACAAGGGTTGTTTGATAAGCAAGGTGTATTGTACAATACCTCAAAAGTATTCGAAGGGGCCTCCGTGGCCGAGTGGTTAGAGCATCGGGCTCAAAATCACAAAGCCTCTCACCTCTGTCGGCGCGTGTTCGAATCTCGGCCGCGGCGTTATGTGAGCAGGTTTGCCAGTTTACTTGCGGAAGGTCGGTGGTCTCTTCCCAGGTACACTGTATCTGGGTTCTCTCCTCCACCAACAAAAACTGGACGCCACCAGATAACTGAAAAATTGTTGAGTGTGGCGGAAAGCAATAAATAATCAATTAATCAATCAAAAGCATTCGACTCAAATAGTGAAAATGAACATTACATTCCTTGAAAGTATTCTCCGCGGTTTGAATTACATAATTTCAATCTCTGAATCCATTACTGACATGCGTCACAGTACGCTGATTTAGGGAGTCCTCTGAGGAACTGACTGATGGCTGAGCCAAAGTCTTGTCGGGACTTGTAGTTCAGTCAATTTACGATTTCGCATGCAACTAATTGCAAAAGAAATAATTTTTTTTGCAAAGTATTCCTTAGTATCAGTAAAACAACATATAAAAAATCTAATTTTATCTAATGTGCAGAAATAATATATTTTGATGCATCAAATTTGCTGATAGCTCCCTTTGTTTTATGTCACCGCCGCGCTATCATAGCGTGCTTTCACCGAAATCGTGACGTATACATTATCATTACGTAGACATTGATCAAAGAATGAATTTTATGACATATGTTCATACAAGCGTGTAAGCGCTTGAATCAATATAGCCTAGGTGTAATACTATAAATTTATTTACAAACGAGACGTTCTAAAGCTTCTCAAAAGTTTAGGAAAGGTGCCGTAATGTAACGAAAAATAACATTTTTTTAAACTAAATAGTCGCAGAGCATCATTTCTTCAAGGTAAAATTAATAAGTAAGAAAGTGAAAAGGCTTTTTTCTATACTGCACTGCTTATTTCTATTTTCTATGTAAGGACACCCATTCGCGTTACAAAGCCATCTTTCTCGTTATTGATTGGGGTAAACGGGGCGCCTTTTAACGTCCCATCCGACGGAGTAAATCTTTCTCCTGAAGTGACGCTATTAGTTGCAACTTGAATGCGGTTTCTGTAATATGCAAAACTAATACGATACCAATTTAATTTAACCTTTTATGTTGTGTTAGTAGAAAATTTCTTCCATTTTAATCATATCTGTTCTAACCTTGTGTTGAATATGGAAAGATTACAAGACTGTGTAATTGGTGAATCGGGGGACAAGAATGGTCTAGTTTGTCTTCGTGGGAAGGGTAGCACAGGTATCAATACTGCTGCTGAGAAAAGGGGTAGCAATCTTCGCACGCATCCTGGGCAATATGTGCACACCGAATGTAGGCGTCTATTTACAAATGCGATTGAAATTAGCAAATATCTGAGGGAAAAAGAACAAAGCAAGCCAATTCCTCCTGCTGATAGTACACCAATTCTTAGATCAAAACACCCATTGACACAGAGGCCCCTGATCACGTCCTTACTCAATCTACAGACGTTTCCACAGCCCAACTGGAAGAAGATAATCTGCTGAAGAAAGCTGCTGCCTTGTATGACCAGTTGCTAGAGGGAGATGCTACTGCACAAGACGTGTGCAATAATTCTACCATTACACAAGTACTGGGGAAACTTGCGGACACAAAATCCTCTCTCAAGTGCTTCAGAACAGCAGCCCTTTGGCTTCAGTACTTAGAAATGATAAGTCTCTTAAAAGCTTTTATCCCAGCTGAAAGAACAGGCAATTGGTTACTCCATATACAAACTCTACACGCAATGCTTCCCTATTTTGCTGCAGCTGGGCATAATATGTATGCAAAGCCAGCACACATCTATGTCATGTCAATGATCAATCTTCAAAAAGCTCATCCCGATGTACACAGCAAGTTCATGGAAGGTTATAATGTACTGAGAAGAAGTGAGAGGTATTGGGCGGGTCTGTCGTGTGATCTTGTCATTGAGCAGGCATTAATGAGAAGTGGGAAAACATCAGGTGGTTTAACGAGAGGTCGAGGAATGACAGAGGTACAGCGGTCGCAGTGGCTTTTGTCTATGCCTTCTTGTGCAGCAGTAAATGAGGCAATGCAGAATCTGACAGATGTTGGCTACCACACAAGTAAGCAGCACACGGAATCTTCAACCTCTCGCCAAGAAAGGGACAAACAAGATATAATTAAAGTTATATCATACCTACGAGACCGTGACCCTTTTACTGAGAGCATCCCTCTTCGAAATATTGACACCGGTGTGAATGCAGACAATAATATCAACGCTCATAATGCATTAGCATGTGGACAAAAGATCATTGACTCTATGGTTGGTCAGAATATTTTTGATTTTTCCTTCAAAAAATCAATGCAGGTGTTAACTATGTCATCTAAAACATCTATCACGGTTGAGGAAGGCAGAGTTAAGGTTGATCCCCAAGTGCTTTTTCAAAGACTAACGGCAATTTCATCTAGAGAATCTGTTGAAGATATTGCAAATATCTTCAAATATGAATTATCAACGCATCCATCATCGATCTTTGAACCCTCAGGACTTCCAAGAGCAGCAAGTAAGCCTCAAATTTCATATGCAATTTGGAGTGTGGGCGATTGTGCTGTATCAGAGAAGGAATTGCTTGATGTACATTTTGTTTTGGATGGCGGTTCTTTGCTACAGCGTATCCCATGGAAAAAAGGCATGTCAATCAATGCTATATGTCAGTTGTATGTTGAGTATATTATTAGAAGATACTCGAGACCAACTATTGTATTTGATGGATATTCCAGTGAACCCTCGACCAAAGACGTGACTCATCTTCGACGTTCAAAGGGCATCATTTACTTCAGATATGACCTTCAAATCTAAAAAAGAAATTTTTCTCACAAATAACAACAACAAGTCTCGTTTCATAAGTCTTCTTGCCCAAAGACTTCGGGAAAATGAATGCACGGTCATCCTTGCAGAGGAAGATGCAGATTGTCTCATCATTTCAACAGCTATAGCATGTGCTCAGTCAACACAAGTCGTTGTCATTGGCGAAGACACTGATCTTCTTGTTCTCCTCTGCTACCATGCATCACTGGATGGATACAACATTTACTTCCGATCTGAACTTTCTAATAAGTGCAGGCACTGGGACATACAAAAAACAAAGCGGATGCTTGGTATGCACAAGTGCAAAATTCTGCCAGTAGTACACGCAATCACGGGATGCGATACAACCTCCCGCCTATTTGGGATAGGAAAAGGTGTTGCTTTAAAGAAGCTTTCGAAAACAAACAATGTTACAATGGCAATAGAGGAATTCTTAAAGCCTGGAAACCATCTGGAAACTGTTGTAACGAGCGGCGAACAGATTATTGCTAGCCTATATGGGGGAGTATTGTGCGAACGACTGGATCTTCTGAGACTGCGCTTATACACAAATAAGGCTATCACTAACAATAAGTGCGTTCAGGTACGAGTCTCCCGCCAACATCTGATTCTGCGGCTCTGCATTCTAGAAGGTCATACTATCAGTGTCAGCAGTGGATAAAACTAGATGGCACTGATCTGAACCCACTTGATTGGGGATGGACAATCACTGATGATAGCAAATGCATGCCGCTTAAAAACACTTTGCCGCCTGCTCCCAATCGTCTTCTGAATATTATCCACTGTAATTGCAAGGTAAATTGTGACACAAAGAGGTGTACGTGCCGAAAACATGGCCTAGAATGTACTATAGGATGTGGCCATTGTAGAGGAACAAGTTGTTCCAATTCAACAAGGAACACGGAGGAAGAAGAAGAAACAAACTGATTTCCATGGTCTGTTCACTGAAATTACCCCCCCCCCTTTTCCAAAAAAGCCTCTTAAAGGTGAAATTATTACATGGAAATTTTACAATTTCTATTTCTTACAAAAATTTATAAATGCCAATCAAGAAACTGCATTCTTATTTGATAGGTAATGATGGAAAGCTAATTTCCAGTTTTTGTCGTTTTTTTCTCTTTTTCTCTGTTTTTGACCCCCCAAAAATGGTATTTCCACTTCAACTGAAACATTAGATTTTTTATATGTTTTAGTACACATATTAGCGAGGTCAAAATCATTGAAAACAATTCTTTTGCAATTAGTTGCAAGTTTGACCCTTTTTTGGGCTAATTTGACTGGACTATTGTAATGACGACTTTTCAAGTTTTGGAAAAAGGAAAAAGTCGCATGGGGTTAGGTCTGGAGAGTATGGTGGGTGGTATGGCAAGACGGTAACCTTCTCCGACTTCAAGCATTGCTTCACAAGCTCAGATGTATGTGATGTAGCATTATCATGAATTAGACAATCATGCCTAAATCCTGACACAGGGCGTCGTTTATGATAATATTCTTGAGCTTTTTTAGCATAACATCTCGGTAATACCGACCTGTAACACTTTTGCCTTCGATACCGGAATTTGTACGGCTATACCATCACATGAGAAGAATATGCAATAAAGAACCTTCTTTGTGCTTATGGTTCTTTTGGCAACTAAAGGCCTTCTACCGTGTTGAGTTAGTCATTTTTTCTTAATGGTTCGAAATAGTGAACCCATGTTTCGTCACCAGTAACAATGTTTGCAAATTGTCTTTGATTGAATTTGGGAAACATTTTGAGCAATTGCTTAGCGTTTTGACTCGTGTCCGTTTTTGGTCATCTGTCAATACATGTGGTATCCATCTGGCAGAAATCTTTCGTACTTTCAAAATACGCTTCAAAATGAAATAGCGAAATACAAACAGCTTTGGCAATGTCACGTATTGTGCACCTGCCGCCACTTTCAATTATTTCCCTGACATTTGAGACATTTGCCTTGCCTGTTACAGTCACAGGTCGGCCAGATTTTGCTGCATCTTTGGCGGACTATGTGCCAGTCAGAAAGTTCTTTCTTCACCCACAAACTGTCTCATAAGATACGTTATCAGACATATAACTTCCCCAATTAAGTAAAATCTGCATTACCGAATAACCGAGTTTTGTGCGAACTTTTATATAAACTCTGATTTCTTCAATATTCTCAACCCGTTTCCCAACCATTTTTACAACACTGGTCAACGACTGGCTCTATTGAAATGACTATAACGACTGACTCTATTGAAATGACTATAAGTATAAAACTATGTGAAGCTAAAGGCTCGTATTTATACCGATGGAAAGGTTTTGATTGATTGATTCTTTAACTAAGATGTCTGTTAGTCAGCAAAATTACTTAGTAGAGACAATTTTACTCAAAAGGTAAAGGACTTTACATACAAATAGACATGTATTACGTTTGTTTCATTTCTATCACTACTGGCTTATGAAATGAGTACTCTGTGGATTCAAGATTATTTTTCACGATTTACACAACTAGTAATATATTTAAATGGCCATGAGATGATAAGGGGAGTCGAGTCTTGACAAGTAAAATGCCTTATAAAGTAGTTTACCTTTTGCGTAAAATTGTCTCTACTAAGTAATTTTCCTGACTAAAAGACATCTTAGTTAAAGAATGATTTCATAATTAACTCTTCATTCTGTAGTTATGCACAAAATGCATCTGGTCATTAAGGTCCGATCTGATAAAAAGCAGTAATAATAAAAAGCAAAAATGATTTCTTCATATCTTCTGCGACCTGATACATTTGACGCTTGCGTTGCTTTCTTGTGTAGATTAATATTGTTCAAGAGTTTCATAAGTGAAGCCCGGTGTATTGTGATGTCTGGTGAGTAAGGACTACTGGGTTTCTCATGTACTGTGTGTGTGACTTACAGTGTAAATACTGTTGAAAACCCGTGCTTACTGGGAATTCCTCATTCATGGGGATATTTACACACCCAATCCCTTGCACGAAGAAGGTTCAACGGCTTATCCGACCTTTTCGGGCCGGGACAGATACCTGTTGATTCCTTCAGAGTAGTGCACGTGCCTTGTCCACTCCTCGGCTGACACAAAAAGTTTAAAGTTGGACCTCGAAAAAAAAATGCGTCTCGCCTGCTCCTCGGCTGCGCACAAAATGTTTAAAGTGCAACCTCAGTCAAAAATGTGCTTTTCCTGTTGGCATGTGACAAGCATAACAATTATTCACTTTTCTTTTTGATTTATTTTTTTTTTTGTTCACGTGAAACCAAGCAATTTGATATAATTCTGATGAAGAATGAAAAATACTGAGCGTGTGCAATAGTGTTGTGATATTTTAGACAGATAGCTCGATAGATCGCTACTGAGATGATCCAACGACACATAAATAATGAAAATTATTTTTCGGAATGACCTTTCCTTCCCTCTGGAACATAAGGATTAACACTAACTACATATATGCAACTAAAACTACTGAAATTCCTCTGTCAGTTGATGAATATCCGTACGAAACCTGTTGATATTTGCACTCTTCCAGATAAGGATTTCATGCGTGCTAGTTTCTGATATTTAAGCCTTACTGAATTTCTCCACGCACTATAACACATTCGTTTAGGATACGATCATTTTTGTTCATAAAACATTGCATTGGTGTACGTCATTTAAGATATCGTGTACTATCTTTTGTACTACATGCACTAGTATGAACACTATGTGCTTACCTTGATTTGTTTTACCTTTTTCTTTCTTCTGCTTTTGGTTTTCTTGTAAGATAAACTTCTAAAAGTGCATTCATGGTTCCTATTATTGACCCTACATATTTTACTCATTCTGAGATATAGTTCCTGTTATTGACCGAGTATTCTGAACATTGGTTTCTATTATTGACCCTGTATATTATTTATTCTGAGCACTGATTCCTATTATTGACTCTGTATATTATTTATTCTGAGCATTGGTTCCTATTATTGACTCTGTATATTATTTATTCTGAGCATTGGTTCCTATTATTGACTCTGTATATTGTTTATTCTGAGCATTGGTTCCTATTATTGACTCTGTTTATTGTTTATTCTGAGCATTGGTTCCTATTATTCTGAGCATTGGTTCCTATTATTGACTCTGTATATTATTTATTCTGAGCATTGGTTCCTATTATTGACTCTGTATATTGTTTATTCTGAGCATTGGTTCCTATTATTGACTCTGTTTATTGTTTATTCTGAGCATTGGTTCCTATTATTGACTCTGTATATTATTTATTCTGAGCATTGGTTTCTATTATTAACCCAGTATTTTACTTATTCTGAGCATTGGTTTCTATAATTGACTCTGTAAATTACCTATTCTGAGCACTGATTCCTATTATTCTGAGCATTGGTTCCTATTATTCTGAGCATTGGTTCCTATTATTGACTCCGTATATTATTTATTCTGAGCATTGGTTCCTATTATTGACTCCGTATATTATTTATTCTGGGCATTGGTTCCTATTATTGACTCTGTATATTGTTTATTCTGGGCATTGGTTCCTATTATTGACTCTGTATATTATTTATTCTGAGCATTGGTTCCTATTATTGACCCTGTATATTGTTTATTCTGGGCATTGGTTCCTATTATTGACTCCGTATATTATTTATTCTGAGCATTGGTTCCTATTATTGACTCTGTATATTGTTTATTCTGAGCATTGGTTCCTATTATTGACTCCGTATATTATACTCTGCAAAAAAAGAAACGCATAGCCCTTTTGAAATTTTAAAAATGCAAATTATGTATTTTACCAGGTAAACTGAAATGGTCAATTGAGTAATTGATTTTTTACAGGTAAGTATGAAACTTTAAAGGTCGGTTCATTTGATTTGGCTCTCTGCCAAATTAGCTCGGCGACTCTCTAAAATTGCACATCACCTCTATCGCCATGGAATTTGGCTTACGTTTTTCACGAGAACTTTGTGCTTAATTCAACCACTACATTAAAGCGTATAAAAGGACGAAGTTTGAAGCTTGAATTCATCATAACGTTAAAATGCTGCCATGCCAAGGTTGGACCCTGCTACTCGAAATATCGTCATTGGCCGTCTCCAGGCCGGAGTATCCCAAAGTGAGATTGCACGAACTGAAAACGTAAATCAGAGCACAATTTCTCGGCTGTGGAACAGATTCCAGCAGACTGGCTCTACTAATGACCGACCGAGGAGTGGACGACCTCGCATTACGACTCCTGGACAAGATCGCTACATCCGGGTCTTTCATCTACGGAATCGAACCGTTGCTGCAACAGCTACTGCAGTCGGAATACCTGGATTGAGAAGAATCAGCTCGCAGACAGTCCGCAACCGACTTCGACAATATGGCATTAGATCCAGAAGACCGTATTTTGGAGCAGTTTTGACACCGTGACACAGACGAGAAAGAGTCCGATGGTGCAACAGATTGAGGGGGTGGACATTCCGCAACTGACGTAGAATCTGGTTCAGCGATGAGTCCCGTTTTCTGCTACAGAAACGTGATGGAAGAATCCGTGTATACCGGCGCAGGAATGAACGTTTCTCTTCCTCGTGTGTCCAAGAAGTGGATAGCTTCGGTGGAGGTAGCGTCATGATGTGGGCGGCGATCTCTAATGACCGTAAAACAGAACTGGTACATGTCCCGGGCAATTTAACGGCTCAAAGGTACAGAGACGAAATTCTCCAACCTCACCTTATGCGCGTAATTGACCGACAGAGGGAGTTATTCCAACATGACAATGCTAGGCCTCACACAGCCCGCTTAACAATTGACTACCTTCAGCAGAACAACATTAATGTGCTACCATGGCCTTCCAAATCACCGGATTTGAATCCGATTGAACACTTATGGGACCAACTGGATAAACGTGTGCGCCTGCGCCAACCTCCGCCTCAGACCCTCGATCAGCTCCGTCAAATGTTACAACAGGAATGGCGAACAATTCCACGCAATAACGTAAGAACATTGATTGACTCTATGCCAAGGAGATGCAGAACTGTGTTGGCAGCTCGAGGTGGTCATACACGGTACTAACTTAAACGTGACAGGAAGTGTTCTTAACTGTGATGATCTGACTTTTTTTTCACCAATATCTAAGGTTTGGACTGTAATTTTTTTCAATTGAAACAATTCTAGTGAATATCTACATTTTTTATTGTAAAATCATAATCCAAAATACATCTACTAAAATCTTAAAAAATCCATTATGCGTTTCTTTTTTTGCAGAGTATATTTATTCTGAGCATTGGTTCCTATTATTGACTCTGTATATTGTTTATTCTGGGCATTGGTTCCTATTATTGACTCTGTATATTGTTTATTCTGGGCATTGGTTCCTATTATTGACTCTGTATATTATTTATTCTGAGCATTGGTTCCTATTATTGACTCCGTATATTATTTATTCTGAGCATTGGTTCCTATTATTGACTCTGTATATTGTTTATTCTGGGCATTGGTTCCTATTATTGACTCTGTATATTGTTTATTCTGGGCATTGGTTCCTATTATTGACTCTGTAAATTACTTATTCTGAGCACTGATTCCTATTATTGACTCTGTATATTATTTATTCTGAGCATTGGTTTCTATTATTCTGAGCATTGGTTCCTATTATTGACCCTGTATATTATTTATTCTGAGCATTGGTGCCTATTATTGACTCTGTATATTATTTATTCTGAGCATTGGTTCCTATTATTGACCCTGTATATTATTTATTCTGAGCACTGATTCCTATTATTGACTCTGTATATTATTTATTCTGAGCATTGGTTCCTATTATTGACTCTGTATATTGTTTATTCTGAGCATTGGTTCCTATTATTGACTCTGTTTATTGTTTATTCTGAGCATTGGTTCCTATTATTCTGAGCATTGGTTCCTATTATTGACTCTGTATATTATTTATTCTGAGCATTGGTTCCTATTATTGACTCTGTATATTGTTTATTCTGAGCATTGGTTCCTATTATTGACTCTGTTTATTGTTTATTCTGAGCATTGGTTCCTATTATTGACTCTGTATATTATTTATTCTGAGCATTGGTTTCTATTATTAACCCAGTATTTTACTTATTCTGAGCATTGGTTTCTATAATTGACTCTGTAAATTACCTATTCTGAGCACTGATTCCTATTATTCTGAGCATTGGTTCCTATTATTCTGAGCATTGGTTCCTATTATTGACTCCGTATATTATTTATTCTGAGCATTGGTTCCTATTATTGACTCCGTATATTATTTATTCTGGGCATTGGTTCCTATTATTGACTCTGTATATTGTTTATTCTGGGCATTGGTTCCTATTATTGACTCTGTATATTATTTATTCTGAGCATTGGTTCCTATTATTGACCCTGTATATTGTTTATTCTGGGCATTGGTTCCTATTATTGACTCCGTATATTATTTATTCTGAGCATTGGTTCCTATTATTGACTCTGTATATTGTTTATTCTGAGCATTGGTTCCTATTATTGACTCCGTATATTATTTATTCTGAGCATTGGTTCCTATTATTGACTCTGTATATTGTTTATTCTGGGCATTGGTTCCTATTATTGACTCTGTATATTGTTTATTCTGGGCATTGGTTCCTATTATTGACTCTGTATATTATTTATTCTGAGCATTGGTTCCTATTATTGACTCCGTATATTATTTATTCTGAGCATTGGTTCCTATTATTGACTCTGTATATTGTTTATTCTGGGCATTGGTTCCTATTATTGACTCTGTATATTGTTTATTCTGGGCATTGGTTCCTATTATTGACTCTGTAAATTACTTATTCTGAGCACTGATTCCTATTATTGACTCTGTATATTATTTATTCTGAGCATTGGTTTCTATTATTCTGAGCATTGGTTCCTATTATTGACCCTGTATATTATTTATTCTGAGCATTGGTGCCTATTATTGACTCTGTATATTATTTATTCTGAGCATTGGTTCCTATTATTGACCCTGTATATTATTTATTCTGAGCACTGATTCCTATTATTGACTCTGTATATTATTTATTCTGAGCATTGGTTCCTATTATTGACCCTGTATATTATTTATTCTGAGCATTGGTTCCTATTATTGACTCTGTATATTATTTATTCTGAGCATTGGTTTCTATTATTGACCCTGTATATTATTTATTCTGAGCATTGGTTCCTATTATTCTGAGCATTGGTTCCTATTATTGACTCTGTATATTATTTATTCTGAGCATTGGTGCCCATTCGATCTGGTTTACCTACTCCAATGGATGATCCCTCCAATACTACTAAACAAGACTGACAAAAACTAATATAATCATACATAACATACTTGTATGAAGGATAGAAGGAATTAAATTCAGAGACAGAAAACATAATTTTGACTTGATCGAAATGAAACTGCATTCTATTAGCAGCACTAGATAACCTTTAATTTATTTCTGAATGGTTAACCCCCTCTACACAGATAATGGGTATAATCGATGATGTTATTTAGCGAGAATTAATTGTCCTTGTCGGCACTGAGCTGCTTTTTCTACGATTCTGTAACACTTGAGATCTAAATTTATCATATGCTCTATGTCAAAAAGGCTAACTGTCAATCGAGCGTGTATGGAATCCGATTTTTAGTGTCACGTGACGCCTCTTGACCTTGCCACTTCAACTTTTGAACGCCACGCCGGAGTCAGTATTGCAATGACGTAATGGTATCTCAGATATTTAAAAGAAATGGAAATGAATGGAACACGTAGCATGAATTTCTTCCGCAATGGCTTTATGTGCACATTTTCTTCTACAGCTAGGGCACCTGCTTGCTTTATCCCTTGCAATATTGGCATCAGGTAACATTTTATATTTCTCTTATGGTATCTGTTGGCAGTATACAATGTAAAAACAATTATGGTTTATGGATGATAATTTGTCAAAGAACTTTTCTACTATATACCGATATATATATATATATATATATATATATATATATATATCGCACCGCTCTCCGAGTACAGGTGTGATTACCGATTACCGATGAGTGGTAGGTAATTGGCATTATTATCGAAGGTAAACCCTATAAAATTTGGCCATTTGTTTGTGAAAATCAGGGGCTTATGGCATTACGCGGGGTTAGCATTATACTGTTCCATAGGATTTGCAGGGTATAAGCGAGAGTGGCACTATAACGAGAGGGGGGAGTATATCGAAGGAACACTGTGTGTGTGTGTGTGTATATATATATATATGTGTGTGTGTGTGTGTGTGTGTGTGTGTGTGTGTGTGTGTGGAGAGAGAGAGAGAGAGAGAGAGAGAGAGAGAGAGAGAGAGAGAGAGAGAGAGAAATTCGACCTACTTAATGACAAGTTGCATTTGCAAATAAAATCATATTATAACGAACCATAGAATTTCCGAAATGATGGCTTTAAACGACACTATGAAACCCCCGTAACATCAATTTGCTTGTCTCGATTTAAAAATTGAAATATATTAAGGCAGCAGTCATTTCTGCAGGGGCTGGCTGTGGAAGACATTGGTCGTTCCAGCCCTTGGTGACGGGAGGTTATGGGTGTATTCGTTCTGTTGTCGGTGTTTATAGCGCCAGGCGATGTCTCTTGAAAGGCCATCATCTGGCAGTGGCTTCCAGTATGGAAAGAAATGTAAACCTTGTCTGCATTAAAGGTAATTAGTTTTGGTTTGAAATTCGCTTAAAGCAGTGATTCACAGATCTACTTAAAGAAAATGGTTCTCTTTTCTTGACACGCGTCATCCTCTTTCTATACCAAACCAGCACTTTAGTATACGGGGCATTCTTTTATTCATCATTTTTCTACAGTTAGTCAATAATGCAGTAAACAAGGGTTCTTCTTTCTTGATCCAATTCTAAATTGAATGATCGACTTCTCCAGTTTTGATACATACTAGAATTTAGTACATATGTATTGCCATTCTATAGTTATCATTCCGTGGATTGTAAACACAATATGTTTAGCATGATATAACGATAGCAGCCAATCGTCATCACGTGATTCACCTGACTAGTTTTAAGCTTGAAGACAAGGGTTTTTCTCTTATGAAAATAGAATCAATCAAAATATAAAAAGGAAGCATAATGTATATGTAGCAATTTCTTAGGAAAAAAGGGACACTTCCACCTTTTTATTTTTAAATTGTGAAGACGGCTGCTTTGATTCCACTGAAAATCTGCTGAATTCTTTCCAGATGAAGTTTATGTTCAAAGACTGTCATCATCAACCGCCATGCAAATCATGACTACATCAGCGACAAATAGCGCGGGTATCACAGAAAACAACCAGCCTTCCAAATCGGGTGAAGACCTGAAAGGAAACAACAATGAGGTTACGTCTAACTACGAATCAGAAAAGATGACGTCAAACTCAAACACGGTATCAACTGAAACTGTGAATGTAAATAATACTGTTACTACACCGCAAATAGAAACAAGTACACCGCAAACGGAAACTATAAATAGTACACCGCAAACGGAAACTATATATAGTACACCGCAAACGGAAACTATAAATAGTACACCGCAAACGGAAACTATAAATAGTACACCGCAAACGGAAACTATATATAGTACACCGCAAACGGAAACTATATATAGTACAGCTGTTCCAACTACCAATACCCAAAGAAACGAGAGTGGTTCGAAACTTGATATGAAGGACACAAAGTTACATCCGGGTCTTATAGAGGTGAACGAGAAGGAGAAACTTACCAAATCCATGTTATGCTGTAATCCCGCATTGGGTAGTGGATGACTGCTTTTAAACAATATGCGTGAAATAAAGAAGCAAGTACTGAATATAATTCAATCTATTTCACTATGTGGATTATCATTTTAGAAATTGTATTAATTTGTTTTGTTTGTTTTGTTTTCATGAAATATATTCTAGCATCTTGTGTTTTGCTGTTGACAACTGCGTCAATAACAGAGTATTTCGTTGTACTTAGGAAGATCTCCGTTTACGTATTCTGTGAGAGGTGTATCAGTTTACGTATTCTGTGAGAGGTGTATCAGTTTACGTATTCTGTGAGAGGTGTATCAGTTTACGTATTCTGTGAGAGGTGTATCAGTTTACGTATACTGTGAGAGGTGTATCAGTTTACGTATTCTGTGAGAGGTGTATCAGTTTACGTATTCTGTGAAAGGTGTATCAGTTTACGTATACTGTGAGAGGTGTATCAGTTTACGTATTCTGTGAGAGGTGTATCAGTTTACGTATTCTGTGAGAGGTGTATCAGTTTACGTATTCTGTGAGAGGTGTATCAGTTTACGTATTCTGTGAGAGGTGTATCAGTTTACGTATTCTGTGAGAGGTGTATCAGTTTACGTACTCTGTGAGAGGTGTATCAGTTTACGTTTTCTGTGAGAGGTGTATCAGTTTACGTACTCTGTGAGAGGTGTATCAGTTTACGTATTCTGTGAGAGGTGTATCAGTTTACGTATTCTGTGAGAGGTGTATCAGTTTACGTATTCTGTGAGAGGTGTATCAGTTTACGTATTCTGTGAGAGGTGTATCAGTTTACGTATTCTGTGAGAGGTGTATCAGTTTACGTATTCTGTGAGAGGTGTATCAGTTTACGTATTCTGTGAGAGGTGTATCAGTTTACGTATTCTGTGAGAGGTGTATCAGTTTACGTACTCTGTGAGAGGTGTATCAGTTTACGTATTCTGTGAGAGGTGTATCAGTTTACGTATTCTGTGAGAGGTGTATCAGTTTACGTATTCTGTGAGAGGTGTATCAGTTTACGTACTCTGTGAGAGGTGTATCAGTTTACGTACTCTGTGAGAGGTGTATCAGTTTACGTACTCTGTGAGAGGTGTATCAGTTTACGTACTCTGTGAGAGGTGTATCAGTTTACGTATTCTGTGAGAGGTGTATCAGTTTACGTATTCTGTGAGAGGTGTATCAGTTTACGTATTCTGTGAGAGGTGTATCAGTTTGCCGATAGGAAAACAAGTTAACCTTACTCTCTCGATATCAATGAATGAATATGATATCATCAACTATTTACATTTCCAATGTTTATGCCTATAATATCTCTACAAATTGTAATGATACCAATTTAACAATTCGCGTGTATGAATTTTGATAAATATAGTACATCTATTTAAAAGCTAAGAATTCGGACAAAAATTAAGGTATAATGTGAATATAAGAATTTAACATTCAAGAGCATGTGAACCATGACGCTTCACGCCGACATATTCTTCATGAAGCGCTAACGCTAAATATTGAATAACTGTTTAAAAATACATTGAATGGAGTATGGTGTACACCTCAAGAAAATTCAAAATACATTAATTATCTTTTTTCAGCACAATCAAAATAGAGATGCAAGAATTAGCCTGATAATACTGATAGTGCATCTACGTTTAAGAAATAAATTTCATTTACCAAGAAGACAGTGGGAGTAATGTCCCTCGATTTTGAAAAGTCTTACTGTCAGATAATTCAGAGGCAATTTTTGCTGTAATTCAACCTCTGAAATCGCTTGTTTATTTCTTTTACGTCCCGTCGAGAATATTTCATTCATACTGAGACGTCACCACAAATTCAGATCTGTGCTTAGCGCTCAGGCCGTAGCAGTAAGGGTTCTTTAACGTGCTAACGCCTGTCGCGACATGGAACCTCCGTTTTTAAGGTTACATCCGAAAGACCCGTGATTCTCACTTCTAAATGGCAAGCGTTTGGCGAAGGAGCAATCACTACCTATTTTTACGTCTTAGGTTTGACGCGGCCATGGCACGATCGGGGCTCGAACTCACGACCTTCCGGTTTCGAAGCGAATGTTCTACCATTAAGCTACCGCGATCGGTTTTTGAAATCGTCATCTCGAGCTAATTGTTATATACGTCAGATGGGATGTGCCCCGTGGTAAGAACCACAACCCCCTTGGTACTTGGTAACGTCTTCCTCTGGTTTTCGGTAAAGCTAAAGAGCTGACTTACTGGGAACCGTTAGGAAAATTATATTTTAAAATAAACACCCTCAAAACCAATCAGATTTCATTAGTAACTGCCGTAATACGGCCGAAATATTTCCAAAATGACATAAAATCCAAATCAATCAAACTAAAAAGTGTCAGTCAAGCAAAGGGGATTGATTGATTGAGTATTGTTTAACGTCCCTCTCGAAAATCTTCCATTTATATGGAGACGTCACCATTGCCGGTGAAAGACTGCAAAATAAATTTAGACCTAGGTTTGGCGCTTATGGCCTTTGTGCCACATCTGCCGTGACACGGGACCTCACTTTTTGCGGTCTCTTCTAAACGGCCGCCCCATTTAGTAGCCTTTTAGGGCAAGCAATGAGTACTGAGGGCCTGTTTTAACCCAGATCCTAATGGGGTATGTAAAAGAATTTAGAAGTGTAAAAGTGACAATGCTATTTACATGAATCCACAAGCACATCCTCGACTTTCGGTGCAAGATAATATCTCGAAATTACGAGATAATTATCTGGAAATTATGAGAAAAGAAATGGAAATCACGATCTGGAAATTATGAGAAAAGTTCTTGTTATTACAACAAAACATCTCGAATTAGGAATATATGAAACAATATACAATGATTAAAAAAAGGTGAAGATAACGAATTGTAATCAATTTCATAAATCCTATCAAAATTTCAAAATTAAGAATACGGACACCTGAAAACACCAGAAGTGGGATCAGGTGCCTAGGAGGAGTAAGCATCCCCTGTTGACGGTCACACCCGCCGTGAGCCCCACATCTTGATAAGGTAAACAAAGTAATCCGTAGTCAAAATCAGTGTGTCAAGAAACGCGTCAGACAGCATTTGACCCAATGACAGATCAATTGTATTGGTAAATTAAATTGTTATAAAGACCATAAAATTTGTGAAATGCTAACTTTAAACGAGACTGTTCAAACACTAGCAGTAACACGAATTTGTCAGTCTCTAGTACTTTATGCGTGGGGTCAGAGTGGTGTTTAACAAAATAATTTTTGGGATGATGACCGATCACTAGATATGAATATTTCCTTTTGTCATTTTTGTTGAAGAAGCAACTGTCTATAATGTCAAAACGTCTAGTCTTTAATTTATCGTGAGGGGTCGTATTAAGTGTTATAAATCATACGTTTTAATGTTGTTAATTTGAGAAAAGTTTTGTGATTTCAAATTCACAAAAAGTTTAAAAACATTTGATATACACCACTTCTGGCATATGTAGTGACACAGTACGTTTGAAGTTTCTCCTTCACAGCAGTTAAGATTTTCGTGAGGAGGAAAATTAGGGTCTTGGTAGAACATTTACTAGATGCAGCAATGCCTTTTTGTTTGTAAGGGTTTTTGTGGAGTTTGGAGATCCAGTATAGGTACGGTAACTCATATTCATCCGCTCCATTGACTGTGATATTAAATGTATTTAAAACTGAAGCATGATTTTGAAGAATTTTATCTTTTGAAAGGGCAGCTGGAATATAAGTGCGATTACTAAATGTGGAATTAATGCCAACTTCGTTTAGAATGCAATTGTAATAATGAGCCTTACAAACAAATACAATGTTATTATATACATATATTTTGTTATTTATTTATTTATTTGTAACTTTGAGCTCTTTGACGTGGAAAATCTTGATTGTTTTGATTTCATTCCTTAAATGAAATTAATTGTCATTAGAACTACATCCTCACGAACATGGACTCGAGTGCTTTTCACGGATATTCCAGTGAAAGTGTCCTGTCCTTTTATACTTTACAAAATGCATGCAACAACTTAGTCGCATTTTTTAAAAATGTTATTGATTTTTTTTTTTTAATTATTTATTTTGTTTTTAATTTTTGTTGTTTTTTGTTTATTTTTTGTTTTTGCTTATATATATATATATATATATATATATATATATATATATATATGTGTGTGTGTGTGTGTGTGTGTGTGTGTGTGTGTGTGTGTGTGTGTGTGTGTGCTTTACAACATTCAGCAGCGTAGTACAGTTGCACGCTTGGAAAACGTTTAATTTTGTACACATATGCTTATTGCAATATATGATTATCAGTTTATAGTTTTTCAAGCCTCTCGGGGCTTATAATTGTATCAATGAAGGGTGTGTGTGTTTAAAAGTGTTGCACACACCCTTTCATTGGCAATTTTTAACCTTCAACGAAGAATCTTGATCCGGATTGAAAATTGACCAGGGATTTATTTTTAAACGTTAAATATTGAACCGGGGGGGGGGGGGGGGGTGTGTCTTCGTTAAAAATTGAGACCAAAAGTTGTGAAATTTATACCCGGGATCATTTTTCAGCATCTTGATATTTTTTTCCTAATCTCTGATGACCTCAACAAGTGGAAAATTGACCCTGTTGAATACTGACCCCCAGCTACAGAGTCCGAACTGTCTTTCAACTGGACGTTGTTTTACGCGACTTTATCTGTATCTACTTATTTAAAATTTCAGTTTTAATTTTTTTCTTTTTTCAAGAATGATAAAAATTGGTCTGAGATCATCCTGATGTTGTTCATCAGTACACGATTATCTTATTTTCATGTTTAAGGCCGCGGTTGTCCATGGCAATCTAGCTTATGGCATCACGTTTTGAATTTCATAGTATTTATCATTTTAAAATAAATTAAAATAATAATTGTGTGTTTCTAAGTGTAGGCCTATAATCATTTTATGATTTTAAACATGTTTTAGTTTCTTAAATAATATAATATATGAATGTAAATTTCATTTATTTATTCTTAAATTATATTTACCATATTCATATTTCACTGTACAGCGTTTTAGAGTATTTCTGGTGTTATATTTGTATAATAATAATAGATATTAAGATCAACTACAACCAATCAAACAAAGAAACAAAACAAAAACAAAGAAAACAAACAAGCAAACTAATGAATAATAAAAACAACCTGATAACAACGCCAAAATAGGCAAAAATGAACTAAACACTCGAAACAAATTAACCAACATAAACTAAACGGTTAGTTTAAAATTTAATTCGTAAAACTGGACGATTCACGTTTGAATATGACGAAGAAATATAAAATAAAAATTAGTAAAAAGATTATATCCCACTTTGCTGTTATTTTATTTATTTATTTATTTATGTCAAAATTTGTTACTATAAGGACCCCATTGAAAATTACCATCTGTGCTTCCAGGGGTTACCCTTAGGCACAATTCAATTCAGTGCAAGATACTGTGATGATCTTACATACTGAATATGGATGTATTTATGTTTCATTTAAATAAAATCACCCTGTGTCAAACATTGATTTTTAACCTGACTTCAAAAAAAAATTACATCATTGATCGGTAAGAGAAATACGTCCTACGCTGGCAGAAACTCTTAGCTTTCATAGATCTATAATTACAGCTGTCTATAATTTCTAAATATAGAAAAAGATGACGCAAGTCAAACCGGTTGGTACTGGTTAATACGTATAGCAGGCGTTGGTAAACAAAGTACCTAATAACACAAAAAAACATTCGCTCTACGTCAGAATTCTATGTTTGATCAAATTCATTAGCGAAAAATACTCTAAAATTTTCAAGTCGGTTAAGTTTACTATATAGTCACTTACAAACTGTAAATACAGTGTTTACTTATAAGAGATGGGATATGCAAATTGAAGCAACTAACTTAAGAACTATATTTTACGTTTTCTGTGTATTAATACGCTATGCATTCCTATATAAACTGGCATTACAATTTTGTTGATTACGCAGAAGGATTTTGGTGGTACGGGGAGGTTGCGTCGGTTATAGAAGTGTATGTCTCTTGTTTTGAAGGGGTTTGCGGGCTTCTTCAGATAAGTAACTAATCTTTAAAGTGTCGTGGTGCATTGTTGAGTCTCTAAGATCATTTAAGTAATTTTGTTCTTGCTTCATTGGAAAATATCGGCTGAAAATAGAGTTTTCAAGATGGCGGGCTTCATTTCAAGTGACGTAAATATGGCTGATCTAGTGGATGTTTTTATAATTAAGGACTTCTTGAATTGTTTTTGTTTGCAAATATTTTATTTAATTTAATAAATTGCTGATTTTTAAAGAGGTTTTGTTGTGTTAGCAATGGGTTGAATAGCCTAAAGTGCACGGCTGCTCCATGGGGACAGCCATTGAATTTATCATTACCATGCTAATTTTTTCAGTGAACATAGACATAAAAAGAATGAAGAAAATTCCGGTTGACGTATAAAGCAAGTATGCTTAAGTAAGCAAGTACAAGTTTTGAAGTTTGCTGTTCACGTTGTAAACTTGTGCGAATTTGCATGACGTTGAAAGCCATGTAGTCTAATGATTATGCAATACTTTTAAAGTACGAAAGCTAATGCCGGAAGTTTCCAGATTTTGGTGAATACTTCATTTTTAACAAATATTTTCACCTGTTCCTTTAACTTTGTGTTCGAAAAATGCCTTGTTAAAAGGTACAATTTCAGAACTGAATGTTGACCAAGAGCTGATGAAATAACAGATCGAAGATAGAAGATGGGCAAGCAAAATAAGTAAAGTACTAAAGATATAGTTGAATGTGAAAAAGCAGATATGACGTCGCAAATTGCAATATTCAATGTAATGTTCATCATCAAAGCTTAGAACTTTGATATATTTTGCAATGTCCTTCCAATTTTCTTTGCCATGCTTTCCTAATGAGCAAATTTCAGATGCTTTTCCACAATGAATGTACAAAGCATTGAAGCACAAGTGTTCAGAACAGATTTACTAGTAAGCAAAAGGAACTGTACAGTTGCTAAAACAAAATGAGGTGAAAAAAAGTTCAATTGCAAATGATTTCGGTTGTCAAAGCTGGTATGTATGTAAAGAATTTTTCAGACTGAACGGTATTTTGAACGAGTTGAAGGTATATTATAAGTTTTATCCGTAAAAAGCAAGCACGTGATTAATTGAAATTTGTAGAGATATTGTATCGTGTGAAAAATGATTAATGAAATGTAAGTTGAGCAACTGAAAATCGGAAGAAATCTCTCCAACTAATATATCGATGAGTTGTGAAGAGTTCAAATATATAACAGGTCAGTAAATTCACAGAAAGGGCGTTCAGAAGATACACATAAATTAAAAAAATTTAAAAAAGATGAATCTGGACATGGTGATTCAAGTAGCCATGATGCAAGTAAGCCCTAAAAATGTAAGTTGAGTAGAATGAGAATTCCTGCTAAGTAGATTGAACAGTGTGATGAAAGATTGTGAAGTGAGATAAAAATTATTAGTAACTATCAAATTTACTGGAGTGAAAAGAAAATCCCAGACAATGTTTCAAATGAGATTTGTCCAAAATGGAGAATATCATATTTCATGTTTTAATTGTGGGAGTGATTTTTTTTATAACAAAATTTTTTATGTCAAAGGTGTCCCGTTTGAAAAGCAAGTTTTATAAAGGAGGGGGGGCAGAAGAGAGAAATCTTCTTTGTTACTTGTATTATAGGAGTTGTTAAAGTGAAGAAGCTTGGTGATATGCAGATGAAGTATGAAAGTTTTTGAAAAGGTTTATAAATTGTGATGACTTGACAGCAAGCAACTACTGTAAAGGTTTACCTCGACTTAAGCAGACCCCGACTTGTTTAGAAGATGCAATTACGCCAAAGTGTGGTAAGCAAATCTTAAATTGTGCTCTGACAAATAAACAATTAGGGGGGGAGTTGAATATACAAGAAGTCTTTTCAGGTGTCTTCGAAAAATTGTGGAAAGGGGATAAATGAGCTGCTTAATTGGAATAAAGAAAAGAAAGCTGAATTGCTGGCTTGCGATACAGTGGTCATTTGATGTGAGATGTGTAAATATATTTAATTTGCTAAAACTTTTGAGATAATGACATGCAAGTTCCTTGTTTGAATTCTTAAAAAGATATATATACATATATAACATTCAAAATGAAGATATGTGAATTGCAATTGTCTTTGAATTAGGGATAGCAAGTTTAGGGAGGGGGGTAGTTTTGATAAGTTTTAGTTTCAGTGTTGTCGAAACTTCAAGCGTGTGATGCCGTTTGTACACCTGAAAGTGGAGTTGCACAAGAATGCTCTTGCTGACCAAGTGCATATAATTTAAATGGTGGCTGAATGTGGAATTGGGAAGTTGATA
>JAMZEH010000128.1:0-28202 GCA_024699665.1 Ostrea denselamellosa | reverse complement strand
CAATGGAGGAAATTCTAATGATAAATATTTTTTATTCAATCTCTCTTGCCTCGTTTTACATTTTTCATGTTTCAGACGCTTAACTACATGTGTCATTACCACAGAATACTAATCTATCTACGTTTGAAAAATATCTTGTCCCACTGTTTCAATATATACTGACGGACTTTAAAATTTACTCATTGAAAACATTGAATATAAAAATTTTATTGCAAAATTTATCCACCATAAATTGTATTGATTTTTGAAACCCATCTCTCGATTTACCTGTGTTCATTGTTTGCCCGTTGTGAGAAGCATCGCGCGAAGTTTTCAGGACTTTTTTTCCAACACGTGGAAAGGTAATAGAGGAGTTTTTGGCGATAAAACAACTTTGTTGGTGAACGCATAGACACCACTAGCAGAAAAAAATTCAAAACCACGACTATGCCGTGCTTAATCAACGAAATGCCCAATCAGGCACTTGGTATGCTGCAAGCAGGCGTTAGTCAGCATTAGGTTGCAAGGCGTTTAAATGTCCATCCTTGTACAGTTAGCCGGTTGTTTTCACGATTCCATCAGACAGGATCCCTAAATGATCGCCCAACACCTGGTCAACCGTTTGTGACAACGCCACGGCAACGAATGTTCATACGCAATAAGTCTACGGCCGCTGCGACCACGTTGAGAGAAATCATAGGACGTCATGGAAGCCTATAAATTTTAAACCCGTTTCTATAATTTTGAAGCGCCATGGGATCCGCTGCAGAAGACCTTATAAGGGGCTACAGCTTTGACTGCATCAACTACGGCGCAGATTGCAATGGGCAAGGCAGCATCTGACTCAACGTCAAAATTGGTCACATGTTATGTTCTCAAATGAGTCCAGATTTTAGCAGATGTCGAGTTTACCGTCGTTTACATCAACGTTTTGCAGACAATTCTGCATGGTCTAGGGTGCGATTAACCACAATTTTCGGTCACAGCTGGTCGTTTCAAATGAAACCCTCACTGCTAGGAGGTATGTGGACGAAACTTGGCAGCCTATTTTAGCACAATTAATATCAGCAGCATAGGCAAGGATATGGGTTAATTATCCAACAGGACAGTGCGCGCGCACATACGGCAAGAATGACAAAATTTATTTTAAACGAACGCCATTGACATCCTATTTTAGCACAATTAATATCAGCAGCATAGGCAAGGAAATGGGTTAATTATTCAACAGGACAGTGCGCGCGCACATACGGCAAGAATGACAAAACTTATTTTCAACGAACGCCATTGACGTCCTTGATTGACCCGCTATATCTCCATACTTGAATCTAATCGAGCATTTGTGGATCGAGCTGGGTAGACGTGTGCGCAGCCCTCAGCCTCGGAATCCGCAAGAATTAGGGAGAGCCTTGTTGAAGGAATGGCGGAATATTTCTCAGAGGACCATCCGAAATGTTTGTCAATCAATGTCACGTCGCCTTCGCGCCGTTATCACTGCTAATGGAAATCATACCCGGTACTAGTGAACAAAACCACATTTTTGACGCACCCCTCGTTGACATCCATTTCAACTTTTGCCTTTTTGTGAATAAAATGATGTTCAGAATCAAAGAATAGTATTCAGTTAACATGGTTTATAATATACCACTATGAATTTGTTTATTAGATATATAAATAAATTTATAATATACAAAATTATCAAGTGTTGTGTTTTTAAAGTCTGCCAGTATATAACAAGGCTTGCAACTATCCCTTACCGTACTCCACAACAGATATTTTTCGATTAAATTTTATTTATACTACTTACCACCTGATTTGCGAGCACCACTCATTCCCAATATTTTTTAAAATGATTAATATCCTCTAATACAGCTGTCTATTCGTTGTATTTTTTAAAATATATATAATATATAATATAAAGTGCCTAAATATTATAAAATTTAAACGGAAAGTGGGCTATCCGAATTAATCACGAGTTCCGAGAAAATGCTAAGGCTATGTAAACCCCAGAGGATATGGACAGCATGTTAATTATTATTATCTGCACAGAATATCAAGGTTTTATGAATTCCAAAAGAATGCAACATAAAAAGAAATGACCAAAATATAAAAGCCCCGGATGCCTAACCCGGACGCAGTTTACCCAAGATTAATCAGAGTCGAGGTAAATATCTAGGAGTTACGTGATTGGTTAATATCATGAGTGATATTATTTGGAATGAAAGAAATATTATATCAATTTAAATTATAATTGTCGGAATTAAAAATTACAAAACAAAATCGAGAAATAACCGAGGAAATTACCACGGTAGGGGTATGTTTGAAATGAAGGGTGTAATTTACTGGAGATTGCTACGTGTTGTAAAAAAAAGTATAAACAACGGGACCCAATATAATTTTTGTCGTTTTTTTTATTAGCACTTGGAAAGAACTTTTAATTTTGGCGGTCATTCGTCTAACATGATATAGTTAATTAGTGAGAGGGCCAAGGGTTAGTATTGAGGTCTATGGGAAATCATTTGGTACTCTTTTTTCCATAACGGTTTCCCTACACCGATGATTTCGATAGGAATATTTTGGCACGACACTTTGAACGATGAAAATCTAGGAATCCAACTTACACAAATTCGGATTAGATTTTCAGTCAGTGTTGTATGTGATGGTGTGACTCCAATATCAAAGATTTACGCGACATCCGTCACAGTTTTACGTACACCTTTCAATCATGGCATACAAAACCTGCCGTTTCAACTCCTTGATATCACGAATGTTCTTCCAGCTTGATTACCTCATTTTGACCATTCGTCTTATTTTATTTTTCTTAGCACTTATTTCTATTGTCCTTGTGGAGTCGCTGATTTCTATTGATATCACCTTCTTGGCATATTCGATCTCGAGTGTATAATAGTATTTCGTGAGTGTTGCGAAGATATTTTCTTTACTTTTTCATTAATTTATGTAAATGAGTCACAAAATGCAACTATTATTGTGAAGTTTACTGATCGTGCCTACAAAACCTAACTTATACTGCCTGCCTGGAATGCTAAGTCGTTGATTTTGTGAATATTTTGTCATTGCGAATGGAATTTTTATAACACTGCACGTTTCAAGCTGTCACAAATAGCGACAAATACACCAGACACAGTACTATTAATCTAAAGTAGGCATTCATTAATTTCTCAGAAAATTGTCCTCATTAGTAAAATTTATTTTAAAGAAAATATAGCTACTCATGCAATGTTTAATTCTATCAAGAAATATACCATACAATCAAAAGACAAAATAGAATTTATCTTTCCACGTATCGTTGCTAAAATTAACGATATCAATGCTTATTGAAAAGAAGACAATTTCATTCTTTATCACTTTACATATTCTACTTCTTTCAACAAATACAAAGATCTTGTGTAATTGCATTATGTAGGGGCTCATCAACAAAACTTCTTAATTAAAACAACGTATACTAAATTTACTAAACATACTACCATGGTGGTCAATTTACCTGAAACCATGGTATGATATGTAAAGAATTTCGAAATTGCAAGCAAATTATATCTTACCTTTCATTTCACCAGCCCACTGTTCTTTCAGTGTGTCATTCAGATGACCACCTTTCAAGACTTACGAACCCAATCGCATATCAACTTAATATTTCAAATTAGCGTTGAGTAGGGCAAAGTAAGGGATGTTTGTAAATACGAAGTAGGTTTGTCACACTTTCCTTTTTTATTTTGTGTGTGTGTTTGGGATTTTTTGGCACTCATTTACAAAGACTCAGAGATGCCTTAGTGTTACTATATAACCCTATTTCTATTTTATAGAGATACTACACAGTGAAACTCCGTAGGGATACTAATATGCATTTTGTATAATAATTGTTTTTGCACCACTGCAGAAAGAATGACAATACAAAGAAGCCAAGGGCTCAATTGACAGAGACGAAACAGGAGAACAGCATCACACTCTCTGAAAAAAGAGGACGATCTCAAGTGTCAACAAAACCTACCTCTGGATGTGATGAATCACATTTTGCGGTTTCTATAGTATCTCCAGTTCCGCAAAAATTCAACGAAGAAGCGATCAAAGAACCGGATATTGAGCTCGAGAATTTAGGTCTAGTAATTTCACCAACGTTATTTTGTGAGAAATACCGTATAAAGGGTATTTCTGTTTGTGCAATTTTGCGTATATCAAAATCTACAAAGTTACCCTCGCAAAAATATGTATTAATACATATAGATATAAGTAGGTATAATGCAGCCATAGAAATTGAAAACGCAAAAAATTCCTACTCGCAGAGTATACCCGTTATACGGTATTACTACGCCAATGATATGTTTATTGACCACGAATATACGCTTATGGAGGAAATTGTTCCGATACATTAATATCAAACAAGAAAAATGTGAAAACACAGGTACTTATGTTTGACTATGAAAATATATTTAAGCATTTGCCTTAGTTATATAACCTTATACATCTTTTGTAATGTTTTACAGACAATGATAGGTTATATAACCTTATACATCTTTTGTAATGTTCTATAGTCAATGATAGGTTATTTAACCTGGTACATCTTTTGTAATATTTTATAGACAATGTAAATACACGACAGCTACAGGGTCCGTACATCAAAGTTCCTTTAACGGAGCGACCTACTTTTGATACGACATCCGGAGATGGAAAAGTGAAAAGAGATGTGGGGAATGGAATCAAAGGATCCGTACATCAAGTACGACGTGGAATAGAAATAGGTAATACAATTCCTTTTCAATAACAGAAGAAGGATACATGAAAGTTTGAAGCATATAGATCACTTTAATATTCCCTAATTATTTTAAAACATTTTCATTATGTAACCATATTGGCCCTGCCCAAGGGCCTGACTCCTTGACCCAAGAGCCATGAATTTGTACAATTTAGGTAGAAAACTTCATGGACATCTTAATCATATATTTAGTTTCATTCAAATATATATATAGTAGAAAAGGAGATTCAATACATTTTCACTTTAGGGCCACATCGGACAAGCCCTAGGACCTGAACCGCTGACCCTGGAGTCGTGAATTTCACAATTAGAATAGAAAGTGTTATGGACATCATAATTATGCGTTTAGTTTTTCTCAACTGTGGGAGTAGAGATGAAAATTTTCGAAGATTTGATACATTTTTACTATATGCTCATATTTGCTTCATATTAGGGCCGGAACTCCTAAGCCAGGTGTCATGAATTTAGGTAAAGAGCTTCATGGACATCATAATCATGCATTTAGTTTTTTTTCTTAAATACATATGGGAATAGAGAAAAACATTTTCTAAGATTTAATAGACTTTCACCATTAGGCCATATTGGGCTCACCCTGGGGCCTGAATCCCGGACCCATAATTTTGATAGAAGGCTTCATGGACTTCATAACAATGCATTGAGTTTTTTCTCGAACATGTGTGGGAGTAGAGAAGATTTTAAAAAAAACAACATATATCCTTTTAAGCATATTTGGCCTAGCTGATGACACCCAGGGGTGGTAAGCTCATGTATTTCACATCAAAAATGGTAACAATTAGCCTGTGGTTTTCAAAAAATTAAAATTGTTAAATTGTTAACGGTAGACGCACGACTACGGACGAAGACCAACGGCAATGAAAAGGCTAAGATAACTAACAGTATTCAATCTCGTAATTCCTATAGAAAATACATATCAGAGAGATGGGCAAACACGGACACCTGGTCATACCAGAGGTTGAATCAGGTGTCTAGGAGGAGTAAGCATCCCATGTCGACCGATCACACTCTCCGTGAGCCCTATATTCCGATCAGGTAAACGGAGCAATCCGTAGTCAGATTCAGAGTGCCTAACAGTTGGTATAAAACACATCAGACAGCATTTGACTTAATGGTAAGTTGTACTGGCAAACAGGGGGCCTCCGCGGCCGAGTGGTTAGAGCATCGGACTCAAAATCACAAGGCCTCTCAGCTCTGTCGGCGCGTGTTCGAATCTCGGCCGCGGCGTTATATGAGCAAGTTTGCCAGGTCGGTGTTCTCTTCCCAGGTACATTGTATCTGAGTTCTCTCCTCCACCAACAAGAACTGGACGCCACCAGATAACTGAAAATTGTTGAGTGTGGCGGAAAGCAATAAATAATCAATCAATCAATCAATGTACTGGCAAATTAGACCGTTATAACGACCATCAAACCTGCGAAATGCCGACGCTAGACGAGACTCCACAAACCCCTGTAACATCAAACTCCTTGTCTGTAGCCCGCCTCGATTTAAAAACTGATCATATGCAGAACAAGCTCTTGCATATCGAATCAGTTGGGAAATATAAACATCATATGCAGGTGATGATGGAATATTGCCACATAAATACGGGAAGTTGACGATGGAGAAATTGAAATCATCCCGTTTGTCATAAAGTTGAGTAATAAGTTTGCCGCCGGCATCTACTTTCAGTAAAATATCTAGGCACGAAGCAGACGTGGAATCTCTGTGGTTTATTTCAAGCTCACTGGGATATATCGAATCGACATATGAATGGAAATGATCATTGTGTATAGACAAAAGGTCGTCGATATATCTAAATGTCAAATTGAAGTCCACAACAAGATATTTCTCCTCTTGTAGAAGCTTTTGAATGAACTCTGCTTCGTAAAAATATAAAAATAGGTCAGCTAACAAAGGAGCACAATTCGTGTCCATGGAAATTCCAACAAACTGTTGGAAAACCTGGTCACCAAATACTACGACAATATTGTCAATGAGGAACTCTAGCATCTTTTTGGGATGACCAATCACTAAATATGAATATTTCATTTTACCATGTTTGTTCATGAAACAACTGTCAAAAATTTAGTCTTTAATTTATCGTGAGGTATGGTCGTGTAAAGAGTCGTAAAATCATACGTTTTGATTTTATGATTTCAAATTCAATAAAAGTTCTATAGAAGTTTCAAGAATCCTCATTTGATTAACACTGGCATATGTAGTGGCACAGCACGTTTGAAGTTTCTGATTCACAGCAGTTAATATTTTCGTAAGGAGCAAAGATAGGGGCTTGGTAGAACATTTACTGGATCCAGCAATGTATCTTTGTTTGTAAGGGGTTTTGTGGAGTTTTGGGATACAGTATAGGTACGGTAATTCATATTCATCCGCTTCATTGACTTGGATATTAAATATCTAGGTCACATGAGTGCCTCAGGTGACATAATAAAAAATACACAAAAACTGATTTATCTGACCAGCTTGGTTTCATTTGTACAGTTACAGGATGGGTATATGAAGAGGATCCCCAAACGAAAGTCAGAACCTGGATTCACACACCGACTGGGGAGGAATAGGCGTCTTTTCTCCCCTTCAGCAACTGTTAAGATTTATTTTCTTTCAATTCGTGTGAAGATTATTGAGCGGAAAGAAACATTTATTAAAATCATGGCTTGCCTTGCAAATATTTGAAGATGCTTTGCATAAATTTAAGGTTTTAACTATTCTCTTCAACGTTTTGACTGCAAGATAGGATTTTTATTGAATGTTAGTACAGTTAATACTCAAAGTTACTATTGTACTTTCCCGTAATCCATTGTGATTTTTCTTGAACTCAATAAATTTATGATCATCTGGTTTTATTATTTTTTTATAGTCAAATTTTAGTAAATATAAATATCACAAAGTTACGCAATGCCACATCGTTGATATTTGCTGGTAAATAAATGGTATTTTACTTTAGTTGTATATCAAAGTATATTTGACGAAGTATGCTTTCTCGCTTATACAATGCATTATCGACGTTGATTTATTATTATTATTATTATTTGGTTTGTTTGTTGTTTAAAAAAAAAAAACCAAATAAAACAAAATTACAGGGTGTTTAAAAAAAGCAGTCATCTCTTTTTTCGAAAACATTCTGGACATATTTGCATTTGATAGAATACAACTTTGCACCCAATACTAGAATTAAAAGAAATTAGCATTCAGTTACTTTATCATGACGTCTTATACGACATAAATACATGATGTAGAATTTGAATTTTTAAATCGTGAATTTTATATGACAGCGCCATATTGTTTAATGTGTTATATTAACACAAAACTTTTCACACAGTTTATTATCAAAAACAGTAAAGATGTAAACAAAAATGCAAATAATATATCGAAAGTAGGTAGACTAAGTAACTGAATACATGTCTCGTTTGTATACATTTGCAAGTCGGAGAGAATGTGTATTTTGTTAGAAGTTCGAACATTATGCTGAAAATTACATTTCTGCTAAATTCTTATACATTTCACAATATAGTTACTTTGGTATGGTGTGCCTAAATAAAACAGTTTTAGAAACAGGACACCATAGGGGATCAGAGGTTTATATGCGAATATATAAAATTTTCTCAACAATCACTGGGCCATTTACATGGAAGTTCCCTGCCATTGAGTAGACTCAAGTTTATTCAAATCATGATCCCCCGGAGATCACAGCAAGAGTTTTAAATGCTGATATATAGATATAATCTTTAAAGATATTCTTCTCAAGAGTCACTAGGCCAAAAAAGTGACAATTTATATGAAAGTTTTCTGGCATAGAGTTGATTCACGTTTGTTCAAATCATTGTCACGGGGGTAAGTGGGGCCAAAATAGGGGATCAAAGTGTATATATTTTAAATACTAGTATCCCTTGATTTATTTAAGCTAGGGCTTTCATATTGTTATACTCATTCTTTACTGCAAGGTCGTTTAGATGATGCAATGGTGTGTCATCTTGAGACCTTGCTCTAGACATTTAACTTCTTTTGATGAACATCTGATCTATTCAGTATGTTTCTCAAGTATTCAAAATAGATTTTTCATATATAGTGTATATACTGCAGACGTATTTCATTTCATGGCGGATAAAATTTCGTTATTTTGTTTCATGTAAAAAAAAAAACAATGAAATTAAATCCAACACGAAATTTTAATCTTAAAATATTCATTTTTAGTTACAGATATATGTAGTCGTTATTTGTCACCTATTTATAAATAACATATTTTGTCAGTACCATATTCGTCACCATTGTATTCCTTATGAGTAGATGTACCTGCACTTTGTTGTCTCAATGTGTAGTTAATCAACTCATTACAAAAAATGCACAGGTGAATTAAACAAGTTCAATGTAATTGAAAATTATTACTATCAAAATAGTACAGTTCACTTTCCGTGTTAACAGGAACCGCTCATGCAGATGGCGTACAAATATGTGGTGAAAAAGGGGGTGTGTGTTGAATGCATGTATTGTTTGAATGTGGTCATTTTGTAACAGGTCGAGGACATTTTATCTTTATTTGCCCAGTGAACATCGAACAGGGCGGAGACACAAGCCTTGTTTCTACCACTTTCGTTATGATTTTATTGACATACAGAATATGATAATGACGCTTTAAACATTATAATGGCTGGAGTACAACATTTTTAATTACCCAAGATCACACTGATCACCGAGTAAATATTTGTTTGTGAATAAGTGTGAATAAAAGTACGTTTCGACGAATAATGGTGCGTGTATCATATCGGTATTCAAGTACGTTAGAATTCCAGATAAGCAACATTTTTTATACTTCCTATGCATAATATATAATATTTAGTATTCACGAACAGCGAAAATTAACGAAAATTATTCCCAACAAAATTAAATACGTCTACAGTATATTTCTTATGGCAAGACCTGTCTTCCCATATCATGACATTGTGACCTTGAACTCAGAGTCTGACACACTTTTAAGAAGATTGAAATGTGACTATTTTAAGTTATTTCATATATTATATATAAATTCTTTATGGTAAGACTTTCTGGCACAATGATGTTTGATCTTTTGACCTTGAAGTTGACCTACTTTTAAAATTCCTGACCTCTGCGATATTTTCTGAACTATCTAAGGTAGGACTTTTATATTTTATACAGAATATAGATTCCTTTTGACAAGACATCAATATTTTGTGAAATTTGACCTTATGACTTTGGCATTTGACCTACATTCTAAATATCTGTCCTATTCAATATATCATGACCTATTCAAGGTAGAACTTTCATATCTAGTATATGGATTTCTTACGGAAAGACCTTTCGTTTTATTCATGTCCTTCGAATTTGACATACTTTTAAGAAAAATAAATATCTTTGGAACTACTCAAGGTGGGACTTTCATATGTTGTACATAGATTCTTTATGACAAAACTTTGTGATACAATAGAGTTTGGTCTTTTAATCTTGACCTACTTTTAAAAACACCTGAACTAATCAATATCTGCTTAACTATCTAAAGTGGAGCTTTCATATTTTATACATAGATTCTCCATGGCAAGGGCTTCTTATACCTTCTTGTTTGACTTTGTAACCTTCTCTTGGAAATTTGACATACTTTAAAAATCTGACTTATTCAATATCTCCTCATGTTAGTCATATTAGTACTTAGGCATATACTAGGCTGTTCGATATGCAATGTGTATTGTACCACAACGCGATAACGCTTTGCACGATTTCATGGATGATAATACTCTTGAATAGCTCTATCCAGTACCTTTCCAACGGTATCAACACGAGCCTTCAGCGCCACATACTTTTAAACTTATAGTCATTTCTGTAGAGCCAGTCGTTGACCACTATTGTAAACATGGTTGGGAAACGGGTTGAGAATATTAAAGAAACTGGAGCTTATATGAAAGTTCTCACAACACTCGGTTATTTAGTAATGCAGATGTTTTACTGAATTGGGGCACGTTTATACGTCTGATAAGGTATCTTATGAGACAGTTTGTAGGTGGAGAAAGAAATTTCTGACTAGCACAGAGTCCACTAAAGATGCAGCAAAATCTGGCCGACCTGTGACTGTGAAAGGCAAGGCAAATATCTCACAAGTCAGGGAAAGAATTGAAAGTGATGGCACACCATAAGTGATATTGTCAAAGCTGTTGGCGGGCGCATTTCATTTTGAAGTGTATTTTGAAAGTACGATACCACATGTATTGACAAATGACCAACAACGGGTACGAGTACAAACCGCTAAACAAATTGCTAAAAATGTTTTCCAAATTCAATCAAAGACAGTTTGCAAATATTGTTACTGATGACGGAACATGGGTTCACTATTTTGCACCAGTAAGAAAACTTTGAAACCAAATATGGCTAACTAAACACGGTGGAAGGCCTGTAGTTGCCAAAAGAATCATAAGAACAAAAAGGTTCTTTATTGCATATTCTTCTCATGTGATGGTATATCCGTACAAATTCCAGTACCGAAGGGCAAAAGTGTTATAGGTCGGTATTACCGAGATGTTATGCTAAAAATGTTATGAAATATTTTCATAAACGACGCCCTGTGTCAGGTTTTAGGCATGTTCGCCTAATTCATGATAATGCTCCATATAGCTGACCTTGTGAAAGAATTTTTGAAGTCAGAGAAGGTTACTGTCTTGGCAAACACCCACCAAACTTTTTCCAAAACTTAAAACGTTCTCATCTGGGCGTCAATACAGTCCCAACAAGCCCCTGGCTCAGCCATCAGTAAGTGTCTCAGAGGTCTACCTAAATCATCGTACCGTGACGCATATCTGAAATGATTCACAAATTGAAATTATGTATTTCAAACCGCGGAGAATACTTTGAAGGGGTGTAATGTACATTCCACTATTTGAGTCGAATACTTTTGCGATAATATACAATACACATTAGATATCCCTCGTATGTGTTTCGTGAAGTCATTTTCAGTTATGTTGTGATAGTTTGGGCTTGAATAACGTGGACGAAATCACTCTTGTATGTATATGTATATATATATATATATATAGTTCAACACCGAGAGAGACCATCTGTATTTCTGCTCCGTGGAGCCAGTGGTATAGATACAGAACTTTCCATTCTTTGTTATGTAAACAAGGCTCGTGTCATGTTTTTGTTTAATTTGGTTAAATATACAAATAAAAGTTTTGTTTGAAAAAGATTTTGTTTCAATTTACAAGTTAATTATGATCACAATTAAACGGTTTCTAGTGTTTGTCACAAAACATATTTGCTATAAAACAATCTATATGTAAGCAAAAACATAGCAAGAGCATTGTTTACATATCGAAGAATTGTTAGTACTGTATATTACTTGCAACTAACATTTGAATTTTTGCTGACCATTAGAAATACTTTAGTTAAGCAATGGAAACATTAAAAACGGTAAAACAAAATACAGAAATGTGCAGTTCAAATCGTGTCTATTCTTTAAACTGTCATCCGTGTTATGAGGTACTTGTGCAAATATGCCTATTTCCGATTAGAAAGATTATAAATCAAGAGTAATTTTACTCCATTTCTGAGGTTAAAACTCCTGTTTCTGGCGTTTCACCGATCACAGTGCAATAGCAAACACGTCGACCTCACACAAGGTCATAAATTCCGTCTCGATAGAAATCTTCACGAACCGCCCCACTGTGTAGGGTGGACAGTTAATGGTCACCAGTTGACTCGGAGTCCCGGGACCAGCAAAGAATCCACAAGGCGTGGAGACAGACGATGTCGTGTTTCCCGTGCTGATGGTTGCGTCTCTCAGGCGATCAGAGGAATCTGGGGAATGAAGGTAAAGAAACAGATTAGACATTAACAAGTATACTTATAACAGTGTCAGAGGGTGCGTTGTCATAACAGATATACAGAGACCCTGAAGTGCGTCACTACATCTCCAAGAGTTCCGTGCAAATTGTTCATCATTTTTAGCAAACTGTTCACCGTTCCGTGCAAATTGTTCATCATTCTTTGTAAACTGTTCACCGTTCCGTGCAAAACATTCCCCGTTCCGTGCAAACCATTCCCCGTTCCGTGCTAACCATTCCGTGTAAGATCAACCCACACCCATAGAAACATGGAGAGCATTCAGGTCAAGCCCCTAGAAACTTACATGGAGTGCAAGACAATCCACTGTAGAATCTGGAAATGGTGACATTAATGAATATTCAAGCAATTATGTTAGAATTAATTTAAGTTTAAAGATAATTTAAAGCTGTATGGTTCAACTTCGACGAATTTGTCCGCCTTGTAAAAATACTATTAAATTGTCGCACGTACGTATTTATAAGGTTGTACATGTCATGCATTATTTCACCTGTTTTAACCAGAATTATTTGCTTTTACACAAAGTTCACTCGGTCATTTCTAATGCATATTCAAGAGATAAATCAAGTGACGGTTATGTGTCCATTTCAACTTCCAGAGGTAGTCTCATCGGCGATCTTGTGTATTTTTTTACTACGATACCGTGCCATAAGTGTTTCACTTAGAGAAATGAAAATATCAAATACCTCCTAGTAATTCCTAAATAGTTTCGATGTTACACGCGCTTCAAACCTAAATTTAGAAAATCTTATCTAAGTTATTGTCCCCTCATGCTCGTGGGACTATTTACATGCATGGCTAGTAGAAGACATGGCTTCGAATCGGCGAGAATTGACACCAGTTCTAAAGGAACAGGCCATGCATTTGAGTAACGAAGAATGAAAACAAGTTGACATAGCAGAATCAACTGTATATGATTCAGCTATATACTGGACACCATGATTCACTATTTGAATAGAATATGATACGCATGCGCAGGAGTTCCCACCACGAGCGGCAAATGTTTTATGGCTTCCTACTATATTTGATTTTTAATTAATCCTCCAAATGATTTCTTTTACATTGAAGAAAAATTGATAATTTTTAAAATTAATTTATCTGCATTAAAATAATCATGTACACTTTGAAAAAAGAAATAACAGGTAACCGTCGTAAAATACAGCTGAAACAAACGATTTTAAAAACATTATGCAGAGCGAACCCAATACACTTGTACCTCTCGAAGCAATTGGAATACTCCTCAGCAGTGTATGTATATATATATATATATATATATATATATATATATATATATATATACCTGTGTGTATGTGTATGTGTGTGTGTATATATATACCTGTGTGTGTGTCTATGTTTCTTTATACATGTTTGATCACCTTTCGTTATCCAATAAGGATTTTTTTAAACAATCTGGATAAAACAATGGCCTGTGTAGTACTTGTGTATTCTATGCAATTTCCAAGCTAGATGACGGAATATCAGTGTATTTGAAGTCAACAACAGTTTTTGACATCCCGCTGAAGGTATGAAAATTGACAGGGACAATAGAAACATAACAAAAATATATGTTCATAATTTTCTTCCTAAATAATGAATGCGTAATATATGCAAAGTCCTCTTTATGTTATTGAGACAATTAAAACAATGCCAAAAAGTAATAACATGTTCAGAATTGCTAGACATATCTTCTACTCAATTTAATCTGACTGAAAATTGCTTCAAGAAATAGGGATACGATCGAAATTCTATCGTTTTTAGTCATCTAATATCGAAGTTCAGTTGTAATTTTCAATAAAATCTCGAATCACAATGCAAGGATAGTCCCTGCTATAAAGCAAATTGCACTGAACATGCATATGCATTGGTTGTATGCTTACCATGCAACGCGCAATTAACACATCATAGATAGGTCTCGGTGGTAGCCTGCTTTTAATAATTAATTAGTCATTGTTTATTTATTTATCTAATTTATTTTTGGATTGTTTTTGTTTAAGTTTTGTTCCTTCTTACCGAAGGTGACAAGGTCTTTGTTTTTCTTTTACATTTAAGGATGTTATCAAAAAGGAGGCAATTGACGAAGTCGGATAAAAATAATCATTATAATTTATTCTTAACTATTTTGTTTTAATACCAAAAATATTATGATGTGAGAAGTTTGCCAGTTTACTTTCTGAAGGTCGGGGTCTCTTTCCGGGTACATTGTATTTAGATTCTTTCTTCCACCAATAAAACCTGGACGCCACCAGATAACTGAAAAATTGTTAAGTGTGACAGAAAACAATAACCAATCAATCAAAATTGTTACGATTACATTGAAATTACTTCATGTTTAACTACCAACTATCAAATAATGCTACTGCTTCCTGCAGACGGTTCATATATCGAGCAAGCCACGCCTACCGTTTTGTGCACACCGTTTATATTGAATGCAAGCCACGCCTACCGTTTTGTGCACACCGTTCACAAAGCGGACAACGTTTCGTGCAAAACTTTCACCGTTCCGTGCAAATCGCTCATCGTTCCGTACAAACGATTCGCCGTTCCGTATAAGAATAGTTTTGTATCGTTCCGCGCAAGAGGTGTATTAACACGTTTCAGGGTCTGTATCCATAACAATGCGTTCATGAAGAATATATTTCCTTTCAGCCTCACATAATGACAAATGTTAAGAAATAAATTTCATTCTTGAAAATATATGAGGGCATGATCTGTGACTCTTTACACCTCATGGGCGCATGAAAAATATTGCTAGCGTGAAGTATTGCAGTTCATACCCTGTTTTTCAAAAATGAATTACATTTCTTTTATATTTACATTCTTCTTCCATTTCCTCCCGTGGGGATCCGGGTTAGAATAAGTTCTCAGTACGCCTAGCTTGTCGTAATAGACGACTAAATGGGGTGGTCCTTCGGAAAAGACCGAAAAAACCAAAGCCCCGTGTCACAACAGGTGTGGCATGATAAAGATCCCCTGGTTCAAAGTCCGTAAGCGCCAAGCACAGACCTAAATTTTAGAGCCCATCATCGACAACAGTGATGTCTCCATATGAGGGAAAAATTCTTGAGCGGAACGTTAAACAATATACAATCATTCAATCAATCAATCTTTCATTTCTGTAGGGATTCCCAGCCTTTAAAATAGACGTAGTATATTTATCATAAGTTCATATGCTTCGTAGTATTCAGTACCATTTGTAAATATATGCGTATCAAAGGCAAAAACATTGGAAATGTAAATATTACGACAACAATGTACCGATGCCAGTGCTATCTGATCCTCTATTGAGCATTCTGACTGTTAGGATGTAAAGAACTCTTTGAAGATCAACCCGCCACCAGGGCGTGACGTCCGCAAAATCCGTGTGAGTGCATGAACCTCTCATCCAGTTGGTGTCACGATTTCCATCCACGGCGACAGATGCAGGATAACTGGTTAGAACCGTGGTAGATTCCGTGCATGGTCTGCCCAGTGCGGCGTCCACTATTACTTTATGTGAAAATAGAAAATCCAGAAATGGATGAAGGATAGCAATTTAATTTTAAGATTACAGCTTCAGAACATCATTAGTGGTCCACTTGTAACAACTGTTTACTTGTTGCCAAACTATGGGTGGTGACTGAAATCCGCTCCAGGTCCCGGTCTCATGACTAAAGCCGTGACTCGGTCCCCGTTCCACATGTTTTATTCGATAAAAATGAGGAAAATATAGATTAAAGTGGATTTGTGGAGGGGAATGTCGAGACCGAGACCGACTTTTTTATAGCATTCTTTTTCTGTGTCGACCCCACCGGTTCCCTAGTTTTCACATATTACTTTACAAAAGGAGAAAAATAATACGATCAACCAGTTATCAGAAGATATGCATAAAATTGCATATCTAACATAACGAGAATTGTGGCTCATATTTTCTGATAATGGAATAAAAAAAATCTTGGTCCAGGACAGAAGACCCGGGTTTTAGTCGCTACTCACACTTTGTTAGTTACCAAAGTAAAATTTAGATACTAGTATCTATAATTTATTATTATCAGTCTTTTAAGGATGTCATAGTCTTCCGGAGGTTTTAAAGGTATATATTAATTTATAGCATCATTATTAAATAATATTGATTGGTCCTGTCTTTCCTGGCGATAATATAGAATGGTGTGCTTCACAAACTGGTCGAGTAAGATTTTGCAAATGTTATTTTATTTAGAATTAGATTTTAGATATTTTTCATGATCAAAGCTTAAAAAACATAAAACTTCGTTTGTAATTTTCCACATGTATATCACCATCCCTATTACTGAATAGCGGTTTATCCTTTCAAAACACTAAATTTTTATGAATCAATGATACATGTACTTCTTTTTTTATAAAAAAAAAAACCAAAACAATAGTACAGTTGTACCATTATCTTTGGGGCAATATTGCCTCTGTAGATCTTATATTACCCAACATTCCTGCAACTGTATACAATATTGCCTCTATAGATCTTATATTGCCCAACATTCTCATAACTGTATACAAATCCAGATATTCCTCAAATTTAAATAAATTCTTCGCCAAAACAAAATTGTAAAAACAAACGTTCATGAAATAAGCAAACAAATAAAAAAAAAATATTTTCCCCCAAAGCAATAACTCACATGCTTGACAAGTATCTGAAACCACTGTTTGATAACTGCCATTGCAAGTTGCAGTTATCTGTCCTGATATGGCCCCGTATCCGACGTCGCATGTAGCACTGCCTGTTGTTCCAGGGGTGAAAACTCCACTTACATTGATTGAGCCATTTGGAATTGTTGTAGGACAAACTATAGTGTATTGTTAAAATTCATAATTTGCAAGCAAGGAAATATATTATATATAACAAAATTTTATCATCAAAGTAAATCTTTCCAATTTTATTTCAGACAGATATGTTTGTTATCACAATATATATATATATATATATATATATATATATATATATATATAAAGCACTAAGGATGACTAAACGACACGAACAATCAAAATTGTCAAATTTTCGGGACACCCAGTCCCTTCTTCAGGACAAACTACAGATATATTACATTAAGAAAACATAAAAGAAAAAATAGCACTAAATCTAAAACTACAAATAAAACGAAACTAAACTTTCAAAAAACTACATTTTGGAGTTGATTAGAGAACAGTTTAATGATAAGGTTTATATGTCCGGTCAGTCGGGTGTACTGAGTATGACTGTCCGATTCACACCTAATACGGCTAATTAGGCTAATTTAAAATCCATGTTCGAACTAATAACTAGAGAATTAGAACAAAGGGTGTTAACTCGTACGGGATTGGGGTTGATTAAGCTGATTATGGTAAAGAACATGAATTTTAAAATATGGAAACAAACACTAAAAAAAGGCTGACAGTGTTACAACTTTTATGGAGAAACAGGTGATGGCTTATGAGGCGTTCATCTTAAGGAAGTCATTTTGTTTGTTCAAGCCATTTGGTCTGAATGATTTGAGTCTGTGCATCCAGAACTTTTCCTTGCTCTTCCTCTCTGAGTCAGAGTTTCTATCTTTGATTCCCTTTTAAGCCTTCTATTTTTCCCCTCCCCCTTTTTAAATTTTAAATTCCATATTTTAAAATTCATGTTCTTTACCATAATCAGCTTAATCAACCCCAAGCGCCGAGCATAGACCTATATAAATTTTGCAGCCCTTCACCGACAATAGGGACGTTTCCATATGAGGGGAAAATTCTCCAGCGGGACGTTAATCAATATACTATATATATATATATATATATATATATATATATATATATTCTATAATGCATATGTTTCTGTGAAATATGTACAAATGTACAAAATCATATTTGTTTCATGAGATACAATCAAAATATGTTTATTTCTGTGAGATATATACAAACTATATTTATTTTCTATGATATTAAGTTTGTTAAGTAATCGTCAGGGTATCATAACTTGAAAAATATAGTACATAAAATTCTTACCTTTCAAGTTAAAATGGTGCCAACCTAACTCCGGGCTAGCAGAAACGGGGACATTGTCAAAGTTCAAGCTGTATATGAAACAACGTAACGACAATCCATTCCAGGCGTATGAACGGCATACGTCTATATGATCTGAACATTTAGCTCCACAGAGCAATTTGCTCTTCATCGGAAGTTCTAAGAAAAGTGAGTCAGTTTTTAATACGTCGTCCAAAGAAGGGACGTTCTCAAAGTCTAATTTCCTTGGCATTACATAGGTGCATTGATATAACATCAAACTAATTGTTATCAGAAATCTCGCAACCTCCATCATGTCTCATGTAGACATTAGTCAGACTGTTTTCGTTAAACTTAACGTCTATATCTTAAATCCCAATATCCCACAATGGGAATATTGACAGAAAAACTTATTGGCATTTTTCAATAACCACAATTATTCCGTTGCAAAACGAAAACCATTTTTATTTCCAATTTAACATTACAATGATACCAATTGTTTAATTTATTTTTGTTCATCAGAAATGCATAGGTCTTAGAAAGTATACGGTTTGGAAATGAATATTTCATTATTTTTGGGGTAGTGTATTACTAGTTTGTTTTGCCTGTTAATTAAACTTCTATCGGCTCCAGTGACGGATAATTAACAAAACAAACACAATAGTCAGTTACATCGTACATGTAGGTAAACAAGCATACAATCTAAATTCATAGTATTATTATTGTATGTATATATATATATATATATATATATATATGTGTGTGTGTGTGTGTGTGTGTGTGTGTGTGTGTGTGTGTGTGTGTGTGTCGTAAAAACACGACACGAAATACAATCTGCAATCACACAAATTTTATTGCAATTGGGTTTTGTACTTTCGGATTCTGGATAAGTTCATCGTGTAAATTCGTTTTTTGTACCTACGCTTTGTTACATTTATAAAGAATGCAAAAACGAAAAAGTGTTACCATGTATAATATCGACTCCTAAATAAAATGCCAAGTGATATAATATTTTCAAATCAAGATATTTGTGTTTGTGATATTTGTGTTTGTAATTAATGATATGCTTGGTTTGTTGTTTGTTTGTGCTACATGCTTCACGAAATTTTCCCGTCACATTGAAACATCACCAGCTTTAAGTTAAGCACCATTTTAGACCTATGTTTAGTGCTCAAGGTCGTCATAGGAAAGGTTCTTTAACGTGCCAACACCGAAAGATCCGTGACGCTGACAACGGCTCTAACCCACGACCCCACAGTTACAAAATGAACGCTCTAACAATTGCGTTACCGATGATAGTAACTACCTTTGTAATTGTATAGTCAGAAAACTATCTGTAATTATAGAAGGCCAAATTAACAACTGCTCAAATAATTGTAAATATCTTCAAATGAATTATTGTGTAAAGATATCTATGGCGTGTAAAACATTGTAATTTTGTACAAATCTTGATTTATTTGCGAAAATTATGATTTACATTCGATATATAATCTTGTTCTTCATATGTGAAAATCTTGATATAAAATGGCAAATAAATCAAATATTGTGTGATATTGCAAACTATTATACTCCATATATATTTTCAAACCATCGAAGTTGAAAATACCTTTAATATAATCATTGTGCGTATTAATCGCAGTCCTTAATTCGAATTAATGATATCATTAATCTACTAATGCGCACAGTAATTCATTTCTTTATGTTTGCATTTCCAATCTTTTTGCCTTAGATATCTTCCCAGTGCGATGCATTTGTGAAGAATGTGTGTATGAATGAAAAGTGAAGAAAACGAACAGTGATCAATCTCATAAATCCAATAAAGAATTCAAAGTCGAGAGTGGAACAGACGCGGAACTTTATGAAATATTTGTAGTTTTGACCTTTAACCTCAGGATTAAGTGTCATCTTTATATTTGACGTGAAGCTTACTGTTCAAAATTAACAGGGAACTCAATCTGGTCTAAATAATAACGTTTTAGTTTCGTGATATAAATCTAGCACTGAAATACCTTAATCAAATATGCCCATGGGGATCCGGGTTGTTAAAATAGGTCCTCAGTACCCTTTGCTTGTCTTGAGAGGTGAATAAATGGGGCAGTCCTTCGGATGAGACCACAAAAGCCGAGGCCCCGTGTTACAGCAGGTGTGGCACGTTAAAGATCCCTCCCTGCTCAAAGGCCGTAATTGCCGAGTACATAGGCCTAAATTTTGCAGCTCTTCATCGGCAATGGTGACGTCTCCATTCTGAGTGAAAAACAATATAGAGCAGGACGTTTAACAACATACAGCTAACCAACCTTAGTTCAATGATATATCTGGCAATAAAATGTTCATGCTCAAGAGTTTGAATGTCGTTTTTTTTGTTTCTAAAACTCAATGCAACTTTACAAATATTGTTATTTTAAGATATGAACAACAAAATATTACTTATTCCATTTATTATTAAATGTTACTGACAAGTCCTTATGCATGCGCAAGCTCCCACTACCACCACCACCATCATCTGGTTCCAGTCTGTAAATAAACGTCACGTCAACAATCTCCGATAATAAAAATAACAATATCGGAACATACGTATTTCTCGCCTTGACGGAAAAGGCCGAGCGATGTTCCGAATATCTCCGGTGAAAACTTGTGCATGCGCAAGTTGACTTTCCCCCATAGCATCCAGTTTAACCTCGCCTATATATTTCTCCTCAGGGTCCACACAGTAAATCGCATTTTTTAATTACACGAGTATACGATCTGCAAGCTTCACGCCGGTGTAACGACGAAAAGTGACCCCCGTAGAATAATGACCGGGGGGTCAAATTTCTACGTAGAAAAATGACCCCCCGGTCATTATTCTACGGCAAGTAGGGTCATTTTTCGACTGTAGAAAACCCTTCCAGACCGTTTATTCTACGACACCACACACGTTGAAAAATGACCGCCACAGAAATATGACCCCCTACTTTTTCACTATATTATACAATAATATCTTATGAAATGAGATGTAATACTAAATATTCGTTCATCCCAGGCTTGGATAGGGTCGGTGAAGATAACTGTGTCTCCTGTTTTTGGGTTTTTTTTTAAATATCCTTAAATGTCGTGGAAGCAAATTTAACACCACTTCTTATATGGGCCCCATAAAATATGATTTAATAATTCCTATTTCTTTGTGATTGGCTGAGATTCACCAATGTAGAATAATGTTACTTCTATATTTATCTGCACATGACTTTCAATGTGTACGGGGTTGGGAAGGAGGAGGTGCGAGCTAATAAATTTTTTAGCTGTCATTTTCCCCCGATAACGCCCCCTCCGCCCCCCCCCCCCCCCCCCCAATCTATCCCATGAAAGAGCCTGGCATTGGTGTCCTCAATGGGACAAGGGGACATTTAATCTCATTCGTCTGCAAGTCTGTCTGTTTAAATTTGTCACAAAAACTTTAACCTTTGTCGTAACCTTTGAATGAGATAGGGCTTTCGTATTTCACATGTATATTACCTGCTACAAGATCTTACCAAATATACTATGATTTTTAAAAAAGAAAGAGATATGGCTATCATTTTATATATGTATAATCCTTTCTAAAACTACGTTTTCTGACCCTGTGACCTAGACCTTGAAGGTTGACCTACTTTTCAAAAATGGTATATTTCTGTATATTTCTAGATTGGGAAAAGATAGGGGTTTCGTATTTGCATTCCTGAAACGAGACGTTCTCGAGCATGCTATGGTTTTTTACCCCTTGACCTTCATGTTTGACCTAATCTGCCAAACAATCGCTGGAAATTACTTTTGAATGACATAATTATATGATAGGGTGTTTATATTTGACACAACATGCCATAAATAATGGTCTCCCATCCACTGACACCGGAAGTGGAGATCACAATTCTTTGATTTCATTTCAAAGCAACTAAAGTACATTAAAGAATTCCAAATTGATATACATTTTTATATATTTATTTATTACAACTACAACTTGAAAAGTTTTATTTTTTATGTTCTTATCATGATGCTTCTTTTGTTTCTTTTGTGATTCCTTTATGTTTTCCGCTGCCTCTTCTCTTTCACAAGAAAGCTTTATGAAAGCGTCGGAGCGCTGTTTCAAGAAATCTTCAAACTTGTCATTTTCTGGGATCGGCGAAGTGGGTAGGCGAAGTGGGTAAATCAAGTTCAATGGGTAACTTGGCTTCGCGACCATACACCAGAAAGAATGGTGTTTTCTTCGTTGTCTCATGTTGCGCAGTTCTATAGGCAAAAAGCATAAATGGAAGTTTCGTATCCCAGTCATTTTGTAGTTCATTAACACAAGAAGATAGCATAGAACATAGGGTTCGATTGTAGCGCTCTGTATGCCCTCCTGTTTGTGGGTGATAGGGGGACGCAATTCGATGTTCAATTCCATAATCTGAACAAACAGCATCGTTTAGCTCATTGCAGAACTCTCTGCCTTGGTCGGTTATAATGACTTCTGGTACTCCGTGATCCGCAATGAACTTGTATAAACTGTTAACGATTGTTGAAGCCTTCTTATCTGCTATAGCTTCTACCTCCACCCATTTCGTCAAATATTCCGTGAAGACAAGTAGGTACTTATTACCTAAAATGAAAGAGATAAACGTAACTACGTTTTGTATCTTCATGTATGTTCCTAAATAGCCATATAGCTTCTTTATCTTTGAAATATTTTGTGAAAATTGGTCTGTAATACTGCTTAAAATCACATGTTTTGTAAGTAAAATGTATTGAAGGTGATAACAAGCATTCACCTCCGATGATTTTAATTTTAACGGACAACTTCAATTCGTAAAAAATTAACGCGTAAAAATTAAATCACTCCTTTTTGATCAAAATTCGTAAAAAATTACAGCAGTAAAAATTACCCGTTATACGGTCATATATTTATAAATATATTTATAAATGAAATATCCAATTATCTGTTTTATATATACATGTACATAGGTTAAAACTATCTATGTCTTAAAACACACACAAATAATTATATACCCCCAGTATATAAATGTTATATGGAAAACTATTATAATAATAACAATGAATTTTGGATCACATATTATATAGTACCCCAGCAGAAAAAAACGGAGTGATACATTTCTTTTAGATATTTGTCAACGATTTATGGGGTTTTTTTGTTTTGTTTTGGGGGGTTTTTTTGTGTGAGAGACAGTTGTGCGGGGTTAACGTTGCTAATAAATCAGACCTATATGTCAGTTAGATTCTAACAAAATGAAATCAAAGGCACAAGCTGCTCTCACTTTGTTGAAATTTTGAGGTCATTAGTTATTTTGCTGAATCTCATTTCATTGTTTCTCGTTTCGTGTTTTACACATACCCATTTTTTCATATATAGAATGAAATCATATTGCATGTTTAAAAAATCCAGTCAAGTGGTCTAATACATCAGGAAAATACATAATAATCTGTTTCTTTCCAATTCGATAACTCTGTGTAATTACTGTTACTTTCCCTACATTAGCTAACCGTTAAAAAAACACGTTAGAATACTAGTAGGTTTTAAGGACCCTCTCTACACCAGTGCAAAATATTTTTTGGACATTGAGAAAAATACATTTTATAAAAGTGTTAATATTAACTATTAAGCTTATTTATATAATTTTCACTATATGGCGCGTGGCATTTACCCCAGGAAAAAAACAATCAAACACTACACAGTAGTAGTATTAGTGAATACAAATGACTATTAATTACTTCCATAGAAAACAAGCTAATTCCGAGAATTTGTGTCCCCCGCTTAGGGAAAAAGTAAACCATGCGCAGTTCGGGGGTGGGGTCGGATCCCCTTGACTGAATTTGTAGAATTATTAAATGTATACATGTATACTGAAGCAAATAAAATATGCCAATATGGATAATTTATAAAGATTTGATTGCTTATTCTTTATTATGTGCATAGAAGATTCTTTTGATATGGAATATTTATTAAAATTACTATGATGATTTTATGAGTTTGTACAAGTCAGACCTCATATATTTTTCATTTCACATGCTGAATACTATCATTTAGTAAAAAAAAAAAAAAAAAAAAAAAAGCATTTCGGAAAAAAAATTGGATCGTCTGAGATGCAAACCCGGGCCCTCTCACGTACGAAGCGAGAGACATACCACTAGAGCACGAAACTGCTTTATACTGACGCAAATTATATGCAAAGATGAAGTTACATACATGTATATTTTCACGTTCGATATTGTCAAAATTTTACACAATGCATGATGTCTAATTTAACCTTTATTAAACATTTCTAATAAATGTAATAAGAATATAAAGTCCACCAAGAACCTGTTTTGAACGTAATAACTCTCCTCTTACCCCCGTGCTAAAAAAGCGACACATAATACAATAAATACTAATAAATCAAACGGGACGGGACACTTTGAGAGGGGTAAGAGAGGACCTAGGGAGTTTATGTATACAATTACATTGCAAAAGCTCAAAATCTTTTTGAAATATCGCCCGGAAAGGATAGTGTTTCATACAGAGAGAATGTATCAATTTACGACCTTGAACCTTGACCTTTTGACCTCAAAATCAATAGGGGTCTTCCTTAGGCCACAGGGAGTTGTTATGTAATATTTCATTGCGAAAGCTCAAAGGGTTCTCGAGATATTGTGTGAAAACGAAAGTGTTACAGACAGAATGACGGACGACGAACGGACGGACAGACGGACAGACCCAAATTAATATCCCCCACTATTCAAGTGGGGGACAAAAATTGGATGAAAATAACATGTTCATTCACTTTATCTAGGCCTTTTAAAATGTTAGGAATATTTCAAGTGATTAAAAATTGAGTAGTAAACTGTGAATTTCTATTAAAAATTATCTATAGGCAGATCACTTTAACTGCATAAAGATGCCATAGAAGATGTATTAATTTTTACATTTTTAGAATTCTAGCTCATAAATTTGATTCATCGTTAAGTTTATGAGTTTCGATTATTTACATCAATTCCAGTATTATGGTTTCACGGGTGTCGATGGAACATTTATTTATTTCAGAGTTTGAACCTGTTTAACAAATATTTAACTAGTATATATTTCATTCCAATGTTCAATTTTCGAGTAGTTTAGAAGTGGCACCCACATACTTACCCTCTCATTAAAGCACACGAGCTGCAGATTGCGAAAATAAAATACAGGAATAGGAGGCCAGTCGCATATTGATTTAATTTTAATAATTATTAATTCAATAAACTCAAGCAATTATTAAATAATAAAAAAAATGTTTTATTTCATTTAATAAAAAGACATTAATTTTTTAATTACATTCGAGCGTAAACTTATTTAATGAAAACACCTCAATACATTTTTTGCAATTTTATCTATGCATGCTGTGAACTATTCTTTATAAAAATGTATAGAATTCTTTATGAACTACCTCTGCTAGTTTCCTGCAATGGTCCAACTATATCCATTCCTATTTGCACAAATGGCTTTGACTTTACTGGTATGGGTCTCAATGGCTGCTTTGCTTTCTTCAAGGTAGATTTCCTTTGGCACCGATCACACCTCTCTACGTAATTCTTAACGTCATCATACGACGATGCCCAGTGATATCTTTCTCGAATTTTCTTCCATCTACGAAATATATTCATTTGCAAAATTTAAGTAATAAATGCGGGGGAGAAGCAAATGTTTAATCTGAAATTTCTGATTATAACTCAACTTTTGTGTGTGTGTGTGTGTGTGTGTGTGTGTGTGTGTGTGTATATATATATATATATATATATATATATATATATATATACTCTGCAAAAAAAGAAACGCATAATGGATTTTTTTAGATTTTAGTAGATGTATTTTGGATTATGATTTTACAATAAAAAATGTAGATATTCACTAGAATTGTTTCAATTGAAAAAAATTACAGTCCAAACCTTAGATATTGGTGAAAAAAAAGTCAGATCATCACAGTTAAGAACACTTCCTGTCACGTTTAAGTTAGTACCGTGTATGACCACCTCGAGCTGCCAACACAGTTCTGCATCTCCTTGGCATAGAGTCAATCAATGTTCTTACGTTATTGCGTGGAATTGTTCGCCATTCCTGTTGTAACATTTGACGGAGCTGATCGAGGGTCTGAGGCGGAGGTTGGCGCAGGCGCACACGTTTATCCAGTTGGTCCCACAAGTGTTCAATCGGATTCAAATCCGGTGATTTGGAAGGCCATGGTAGCACATTAATGTTGTTCTGCTGAAGGTAGTCAATTGTTAAGCGGGCTGTGCGAGGCCTAGCATTGTCATGTTGGAATAACTCCCTCTGTCTATCAATTACGCGCATAAGGTGAGGTTGGAGAATTTCGTCTCTGTACCTTTGAGCCGTTAAATTGCCCGGGACATGTACCAGTTCTGTTTTACGGTCATTAGAGATCGCCGCCCACATCATGACGCTACCTCCACCGAAGCTATCCACTTCTTGGACACACGAGGAAGAGAAACGTTCATTCCTGCGCCGGTATACACGGATTCTTCCATCACATTTCTGTAGCAGAAAACGGGACTCATCGCTGAACCAGATTCTACGCCAGTTGCGGAATGTCCAGCCCCTCAATCTGTTGCACCATCGGACTCTTTCTCGTCTGTGTAACGGTGTCAAAACTGCTCCAAAATACGGTCTTCTGGGTCTAATGCCATATTGTCGAAGTCGGTTGCGGACTGTCTGCGAGCTGATTCTTCTCAATCCAGGTATTCCGACTGCAGTAGCTGTTGCAGCAACGGTTCGATTCCGTAGATGAAAGACCCGGATGTAGCGATCTTGTCCAGGAGTCGTAATGCGAGGTCGCCCACTCCTCGGTCGGTCATTAGTAGAGCCAGTCTGCTGGAATCTGTTCCACAGCCGAGAAATTGTGCTCTGATTTACGTTTTCAGTTCGTGCAATCTCACTTTGGGATACTCCGGCCTGGAGACGGCCAATGACGATATTTCGAGTAGCAGGGTCCAACCTTGGCATGGCAGCATTTTAACGTTATGATGAATTCAAGCTTCAAACTTCGTCCTTTTATACGCTTTAATGTAGTGGTTGAATTAAGCACAAAGTTCTCGTGAAAAACGTAAGCCAAATTCCATGGCGATAGAGGTGATGTGCAATTTTAGAGAGTCGCCGAGCTAATTTGGCAGAGAGCCAAATCAAATGAACAGACCTTTAAAGTTTCATACTTACCAGTAAAAAATCAATTACTCAATTGACCATTTCAGTTTACCTGGTAAAATACATAATTTGCATTTTTAAAATTTCAAAAGGGCTATGCGTTTCTTTTTTTGCAGACTAAAAACCAACAACACTAGAAATCCTGAAGGATTTCTGTGCAAGAATTGTTTTTGGTTTTGTCTCTTACATGTATCAGTGAACAATTCAAAATGTGAGATTTCAAAGTAAGTCTTAGACGTTGGAGCAATGTCACAAAATTTCGGATGCATGGGCGTCGGAAGCAAATTGAATGTGTGTGGGTGGGGGGTGGGGGGGGGGGGGGGGGGGGGAGGGGAGGGGGGGCTAAACCAACAAAAAGGTAAATCCAAATTATCAATGCCTATATAATGTCTATTTTTGCCAAAAAACAATGGATCAGTTCAGACATGCAACAGTTCATTCTATGACCGG
>JAMZEH010000127.1:0-31937 GCA_024699665.1 Ostrea denselamellosa | reverse complement strand
TAAGTTAAATAAGTTTCTTAATTACCTGAAAGACAGTTCCAGACGATGTGCAAAACAATGAACACTGTATAGCTCAGGGTTCACTTCTTTCTTTAAAAGAGCAGCAAGTCCCCCTTTACTTCCGACCATATTTGATGCCCCATCACTCCCAAGGCCAATCAGCTTATCTTTATTAAGAAAAACAATGATTAGAATAACATAATTTTCCTAAGAAATCTTTTTCATGGATGGCAAGATGTGACTACATCTAAATTGAAATAATTTTTTACAACAAAATTACCTAAAGGAAGTCCTTCCTCAGTAATTTTCTGAATGACGAAGTCTTTGAGGTCAACAGAACAGGTACTCTTTGGCGTACCAATACAAAGGAATCTCGAGATCACCTTTCCCCTCTCTGATGTTCTCAAGTAGATTGTTTCTTGTTCGTCTCCGGAGATGTCGGTGGAACCATCCATCATTATCGTAAAAAAGTTGTTACGCTTGATAATGTCACATGTGTTTTTTCTCTCACCAGCTGCTATGCAGTGGGTAAACTCTAACGCAGCTTTCTGGTTGTCATAGGTGGTTCCAATATCCACACCCTTTGCCTGATCTAGCTTGCAAATCCATAGAAAGTCTCTTAGGGGACGATTATTTTTAACTATGGCATGGGTGTTCCTAAAAAGGTTTACCAACCTTTAGCGTTCCGACTGCTTCAACGACAGTAGGGTTTTAGCCGCCTGTGTACTCTCTGCTGGCACAGTCTTTGCCTCGGATATTTCAATGGCCCGTTTGTGAATGCTGCTAAATTCATGGTCGGTGACCGCTGATAACTTAAAGTTTGATGATCCCATGATGAAAGCATTCTTCCCCGGACACTGTCTGTTCTTGTAGAATTCTGCACAAATTGTGCAGATCATATTGTTGCTGGTGCTATCGTACGACAACCACCCTCTTCCATCCTGCCACTTTGTAAGGAATTTTCGCTCCCTTTTCTCTTCATAACGTGTATCTTTGACTTTCTCTCCAGCTTTGCGTTTTAAAGACTTTCCTGGGATAGCCCCCTCAACATAACGTAGTTTAAACATCGCTGTAATTCTCCGAGATTTCTACTTTCACTTCATTACGCTTTGATAAAACCCGGATCGGAAACGCGGTTAATCCGAATTTGTATAATCTGAAAAAGTAACGTCGGGTTTGCTTGCGATTTTAATTAGAATTTAAATTAAAGAAATAATAACAGAAAATGAATTTTCATCATTTTTAAAAATTCAGGTTGTTAAAAAAATGTAAATTCCAATTATTTCATATCGGACATTTGGTCCGATATTGCCATTCACTTCACCGGTCCGGCTCGAATTTTATCGGTAAAAACCGGATGTCCGGTGACTTTCGGATTCTCTGCGCTCGAGAATTTTTCACTCATATGGATTGATTGTATGTTGTTTTACGTCCCGCTTGAGAATTTTTCACTCATATGGAGACGTCACCATTGCCGGTGAAGGACTGCAAAATCTAGGCCTATGCTCGGCGCTCAGGGCCTTTGAGCAGGGAGGGATCTTCATCGTGCCACACCTGCCGTCACACGGGACCTCGGTTTTTGCGGCCTCATCCGAAGGACCACCCCATTTAGTCGCCTCTTACGACAAGCAAGGGGCACTGAGAACCTATTCTAACCCGGGTCCCCACGGGACAAACTTATGGAGACGTCACCATTGCCGATGAAGGGCTGCAAAATTTAATGCAGTAAGTAAGATGTTACAGCTGGTTCTGATTGCCGCGAGTCAAGGCCATTCTCGGTACATAAGCAACCCCATAGGAAACTGAGCAGAGTGACTGTTAAAAACTGCGAACACTGTGGAATCTAAACAAACGGTGACTACACTATGTGTTTATTTTAAAATTAAACTTAAAAACGTACTCGTAACACTGAGGATTATTAACACGCAAGATTATTAAACGCATCATAAGATTAATAACACATCTTTCCACTAAAGATTAAACGCCGAGGATTACTATGTATCATACCGTTCTCGGCCGGTTTTACATCGTCATTGCCATTATGACGTCATAGCACCCTCGTTTTTATCGATTTTGCCAGATATTTGGTGATCGCCAGTATTTTGATTTCCTATCAATCTGACTTTCAGAAAATACCCGCTTTTCCAAGATGCGAAACGTTAACATATACACTAAGCTAGCTGTTACATCTAGATTTCAAGGACAATTTCAAGGACAATCTTGGTACAGTATACTGAGCAGAGTGACTGTTAAAATCTGCGAACACTGTATAAAATCTTAGCAAACCATGTTCCTTAAAAACCGTGGACTTCAATACTGTGTTAAAACTGTTTTCACAAAGTGTAACCTTTTAAAAAATGCTTTATTCTTTTTTATAAAATATTAGGAAAAAACCCACACAAGATCAAGACGTATCTTTATGGATTTTTTACGAAATAACACGGAGTCAAACACATATTCTCTCGCTTATCGATTTTTTAAGGAAATGCTATGAAGTAAACACGCCATTACCCCCACCTCTCGTGTCCACTCACTTGAGCTTAAAGTCCAGTCAAATTAGCCCAAAAAAGGGTCAAACTTGCAACTAATTGCAAAAGAATTGTTTTCAATGATTTTGACCTTGCTAATATGTGTACTAAAACATATAAAAAATCTAATGTTTCAGTTGAAGTGGAAATACCATTTTTGGGGGGTCAAGAACAGAGAAAAAACGACAAAAACTGGAAATTAGCTTTCCATCATTACCTATCAAATAAGGAGGCAGTTTCTTGATTGGCATTTATAAATTTTTGTAAGAAATAGAAATTGTAAAATTTCCATGTAATGATTTCACCTTTAAGAGGCTTTTTTGGAGAGGGGGGGGGGGTTAATTTCAGTGAACAGACCATGGAAATCAGTTTGTTTCTTCTTCTTCCTCCGTGTTCCTTGTTGAATTGGAACAACTTGTTCCTCTACAATGGCCACATCCAATAGTACATTCTAGGCCATGTTTTCGGCACGTACACCTCTTTGTGTCACAATTTACCTTGCAATTACAGTGGATAATATTCAGAAGACGATTGGGAGCAGGCGGCAAAGTGTTTTTAAGCGGCATGCATTTGCTATCATCAGTGACTGTCCATCCCCATTCAAGTGGGTTCAGATCAGTGCCATCTAGTTTTATCCACTGCTGACACTGATAGTATGACCTTCTAGAATGCAGAGCCGCAGAATCAGATGTTGGCGGAAGACTCTGTACCTGAACGCACTTATTGTTAGTGATAGCCTTATTTGTGTATAAGCGCAGTCTCAGAAGATCCAGTCCTTCGCACAATACTCCCCCATATAGGCTAGCAATAATCTGTTCGCCGCTCGTTACAACAGTTTCCAGATGATTTCCAGGCTTTAAGAATTCCTCTATTGCCATTGTAACATTGTTTGTTTTCGAAAGCTTCTTTAAAGCAACACCTTTTCCTATCCCAAATAGGCGGGATGTTGTATCGCATCCCGTGATTGCGTGTACTACTGGCAGAATTTTGCACTTGTGCATACCAAGTATCCGCTTTATTTTTTGTATGTCCCAGTGCCTGCACTTATTAGAAAGTTCAGATCGGAAGTAAATGTTGTATCCATCCAGTGATGCATGGTAGCAGAGGAGAACAAGAAGATCAGTGTCTTCGCCAATGACAACGACTTGTGTTGACTGAGCACATGCTACAGCTGTTGAAATGATGAGACAATCTGCATCTTCCTCTGCAAGGATGACCGTGCATTCATTTTCCCGAAGTCTTTGGGCAAGAAGACTTATTATGAAACGAGACTTGTTGTTGTTATTTGTGAGACAAATTTCTTTTTTAGATTTGAAGGTCATATCTGAAGTAAATGTTACATCAGAGGAGATGATGCCCTATGAACGTCGAAGATGAGTCACGTCTTTGGTCGAGGGTTCACTGGAATATCCATCAAATACAATAGTTGGTCTCGAGTGTCTTCTAATAATATACTCAACATACAACTGACATATAGCATTGAATGACATGCCTTTTGTCCATGGGATACGCTGTAGCAAAGAACCGCCATCCAAAACAAAATGTACATCAAGCAATTCCTTCTCTGATACACCACAATCGCCCATACTCCAAATTGCATCTGAAATTTGAGGCTTACTTGCTGCTCTTGGAAGTCCTGAGGGTTCAAAGATCGATGATGGATGCGTTGATAATTCATATTTGAAGATATTTGCAATATCTTCAACAGATTCTCTACATGAAATTGCCGTTAGTCTTTGAAAAAGCACTTGGGGATCAACCTCAACTCTGCCTTCCTCAACCGTGGTAGATGTTTTAGATGACATAGTTAACACCTGCATTGATTTTTTGAAGGAAAAATCAAAAATATTCAGGGGCCTCCGTGGCCGAGTGGTTAGAGCATCGGACTCAAAATCACAAAGCCTCTCACCTCTGTCGGCGCGTGTTCGAATCTCGGCCGCGGCGTTATGTGAGCAAGTTTGCCAGTTTACTTGCGGAAGGTCGGTGGTCTCTTCCCAGGTACATTGTATCTGGGTTCTCTCCTCCACCAACAAAAACTGGACGCCACCAGATAACTGAAAAATTGTTGAGTGTGGCGGAAAGCAATAAATAATCAATCAATCAAAAATATTCTGACCAACCATAGAGTCAATGATCTTTTGTCCACATGCTAATGCATTATGAACGTTGATATTATTGTCTGCATTCACACCGGTGTCAATATTTCGAAGAGGGATGCTCTCAGTAAAAGGGTCACGGTCTCGTAGGTATGATATAACTTTAATTATATCTTGTTTGTCCCTTTCTTGGCGAGAGGTTGAAGATTCCTTGTGCTGCTCACTTGTGTGGTAGCCAACATCTGTCAGATTCTGCATTGCCTCATTTACTGCTGCACAAGAAGGCATAGACAAAAGCCACTGCGACCGCTGTACCTCTGTCATTTCTCGACCTCTCGTTAAACCACCTGATGTTTTCACACTTCTCATTAATGCCTGCTCAATGACAAGATCACACGACAGACCCGTCCAATACCTCTCACTTCTTCTCAGTACATGATAACCTTCCATGAACTTGCTGTGTACATCGAGATGAGCTTTTTGAAGATTGATCATTGACATGACATAGATGTATGCTGACTTTGCATACATATTATGCCCAGCTGCAGCAAAATAGGGAAGCATTGCGTGTAGAGTTTATATATGGAGTAACCAATTGCCTGTTCTTTCAGCTGTGATAAAAGCTTCTAAGAGACTTATCATTTCTAAGTACTGAAGCCAAAGGGCTGCTGTTCTGAAGCACTTGAGAGAGGATTTTGTGTCCGCAAGTTTCCCCAGTACTTGTGTAATTTTTCTACTAACACAACATAAAAGGTTAAATTAAATTGGTATCGTATTAGTTTTGCATATTACAGAAACCGCATTCAAGTCGCAACTAATAGCGTCACTTCAGGAGAAAGATTTAATCCGTCGGATGGGACGTTAAAAGGCGCCCCGTGTACCCCAATCAATAACGAGAAAGATGGCTTTGTAACGCGAATGGGTGTCCTTACATAGAAAATAGAAATAAGCAGTGCAGTATAGAAAAAAGCCTTTTCACTTTCTTACTTATTAATTTTACCTTGAAGAAATGATGCTCTGCGACTATTTAGTTTTAAAAAATGTTATTTTCCGTTACATTACGGCACCTTTCCCAAATTTTGAACGAACCCAGTAGGCCTATACGTCTACATGACGACACGTGTTGTGACTTTACCAACCTGTTTTTTTTTTCTAAACTTTTGAGAAGCTTTAGAACGTCTCGTTTGTAAATAAATTTATAGTATTACACCTAGGCTATATTGATTCAAGCGCTTACACGATTGTATGAACATATGTCATAAAATTCGAGCAAAGACTTTGATCAATGTCTACGTAATGATAATGTATACGTCACGATTTCGGTGAAAGCACACTATGATAGCGCGGCGGTGTCATAAAACAAAGGGAGCTCTCAGCAAATTTGATGCATCAAAATATATCATTTCTGCACATTAGATAAAATTAGATTTTTTATATGTTGTTTTACTGATACTAAGGAATACTTTGGAAAAAAATTCTTTTGCAATTAGTTGCATGCGAAATCGTAAATTGACTGGACTATTAAAAGTCCACTCGCCTGACCTCCCTATCGATCCGCACTCAAATGACCCTTATACCACTGCAAAAAGTGCACTCTGTTGAACCCCTTATCAGGACGGGCTATACTACTGTATATATATATATATATATATATATATATAAAAGATAAAAGCAAATCCAAAGGTATTTATTTTATTGATAAAATAATGAATAAGAGGTATTTGTCTTATTAAAGGTCATAGGAGACGGATTTTAACAGTAGGTTTTTCTTTAGAACATATAAGCTTTATATCATATACATTTCATAAAAAATATGAGACATTTTTTTCTCGTCCATTTTCATATAAAATTAAAGGCCGAAAGTCATAGGTAATAAAAAATCGTTCCCCGATTATCGTTCTTGATTTCACAATTTTGTGACGTCACAAGAGACCACTTTCAATTTGTTTATCAAAGCGAAGACATAGGGAAATAATCGGCGGAGTTTAAATCAGTTTATCTAACTATTCATAATGGAAGAATTTGATGAGGGTCCCGAGTTTGTTGTTCAGGGATATCAGTTTGAACCTGTTATCGTGAATGGGAATCATTCAGTTGAATCTTCATCGGAAGAAAGTGGGGATGAAGAAGATGTCGATCGATCTGCACCGGTTCCATGTAACACTGACTGGTAAAGAAATCTAACAAGTTTAATCATCATTTATGCATATAAACACACATTTAATAAATTTAATCATGATTTCCTTAGCCGATTTCATCATTTATTCACGCAGTTCTCAATTAAAAACGTGTATTGAGCTGGTCGGAATTTCCTCTGAAAAATGCAATAAGTAATCATATTTCAAAGTATACCCGATACACAATTTGTAAACCAACTTATATAATATAATCTCTATACATGAGTTAAGTAGGCAATCTTACAGAAAGCTCTGTCCTTAAAAGATGTTAAAGTAAACCATATAATTTTAACGTTTTCCATTTTGATTGTATTTTTATTGATCTGTTGGTTGTTAAAGGTGCAACTGTATCGTCATGGATACAGCCAGAGAATGTAGATGCTGCTTGGGGATACCAGAAGTAGCTAGGAAGGTCCAGCAGGGAAATTTGAAGTGCATCACTGAGCATGAAATTTTATTGTTAATTGCTTAAACCATCACGTTTTGGAACTCTCGTACTACGAGTACATTCAAGACAATGGGCCTCTAGGGGATGAAGAACCAGTCCATGAGTAAGTTCTTTAATAATGGATAAATTGTAAAAATATCAACACAAAACAAAACAAATTTGTTAAACAAATTTTACAGGGAAATAACAGCCCAGTAGTTTATTTAAACATAGCATAAATTTGAAAGTTGCATTCATGTTTCAGGCTTTATAGACACATTGCCTATCGACGGTTTGTGAGGTTTATTTGGAGGCGCCTCGGACGACACAACAGGAGGATCCTTCCAGCCTGTGTTGTGACAGCTATCAGGAACAAGTTTCCCAGCCAGCAGTACTGTGGGTTTCGCTACCCTGGAGAAGAACATTAAAATAATGAAAAAATAAAAATAATCTAACTTTATACAAAATTATTTTGTAGTTTTCTTGATCGTTCAAATTTTATACAATGTTTATGGACATTGTATCTTAAATTATATACATGTATGATCTATGGGCATGTTTATGATCAAGATAATGTCAGAAGTATGATTAGAAAATACTGGTATGTTTTTTGGTGACATCATTCATAAGCTGATAACAACATGTTGAGAGAGGATATTGGACAGTATACATGTAAAAATACTTTTAGTGAATAATTAACAGACCTATTAACGTAGATTATTAAAACGTGTGACGTGCTGCTGGACAGTCACATGCTTCGGGGGTTTTGGAGTGCTCTGTGACAGAGGAGGGGGGAGCCTCCTTGGTAACCTCATCCTCTCTTGCTTTAACATAGCTATCGTTGATGGTGCGTAGGTGTACTACGGCATCCATCAGATGGGAGATGTAGTCTATAAGATAAAAAAAAAAAACATTACAAAACTGTACATGTCTATATATTATTAATAATTCAAGTTATGAGATTATATTTTCTTTACATCTAGCCTTTAATAATATGACTATCAGACTTACTGAAGGTTTGGTCAACTTTAACTTCCTTTGCCACTCCCTCTCCTTGCCGGCCCTTTGGGTATGAAACACAATACTGTTTGTCTCCCTCCTTCGTCTGATTCTGTGGCCTAGCAACGTTCTCATTAAAATGCATCGCTGCAAGGTATATCGTGTAGTAAAAGTGAAGTACATGTAGATGCAATAATATTCTAATTTAGAAAGAAGAGAAGTTATGAAGTATTCCATACATTTAATGATTTTTGACAGGTGCATATTTTTAAAGATTATTAATTACCGAGCTTGCATCTGAATGTAAAAAAAGTGTACTGCTTTGGGTGCAAATGAGCAGACCACTTTATGAAAAGCCTCCAAGCAAGAAGTTTGTCCTATGTGAGACAGCTACTTGATGTCTGTCAACAGCATCCGCCCCTTCACAACTCCCTCTAATTCCAAGAATGCCTTTGATCCTAAAAATATATTTAAATACAAATTTCTTACAATATAATATGTACATGTACAATGTTTCCATAAATTTATATACCAGGCAAATGCATTAAAATAAAAGATTGCATATTCAAATACCTATACTTTGTAATGGTTTACACATAAAACTTAACTAATCTAAACTAAATATAGTCTTTACTTTACAAAAGACTTTGAGTGAAATTATTGTACCTCTCCTGAGCCAGGGTCTCTCACTATCCACAGGTGCATGAAGGCATCTAGGATACAGCTCACTGTGTCCCTCATGTACATTTGTGACATGATTTAGAATGGAGATCCATTTTTCACGAACCAATTCTCCATTTCCATTGCTAGTCGCTGCACACCAATAAATGTGATTGCCGATGGAATGAGCCCATTCTCCAAGCAATTCACAATATTTCTTTTTGGAAATTGCATCCAGCTTTTTGTACACTCCTATGAAATATATTTTTTTTAAATGTTGGTTAATAAAGAATAGATAACTGTTTTTAATTCATCATGTACAATAGAAACACTATGCATACCTTTTGCCACATGCCATACATCAAACATGTGAACAATCAGGGGTTGTTCACGTTTCATGTAGGCCTTCACTTGGCTGTGCCTGTCTGTGACCAGGTGGGATATCTCAATCTCCTCCGTCTCAAGCTTGGCCAAACACCTTTTCAGTCCCTCCAACTCCATATGGTATGAGTTTGGCACTTCATTGCTCTGAATAGAATTATGGTACATATAATATAAATGTAATTGAAATTTTTACATTTAGTATTGAAACAAAGTTTTTATACTGCATAATACAGGATTCATACCATGAAAGATTGTACACATTTTTTACCTGGACAAGCTGAATATCAACAACTTTAGAAGTGTTCAGATCCATAACGGAGTAGGACCCAAATTTAGCAGTGTGCCCTGGAGAGCAGCAGCGGGCATCACCACCCAACTTCACAGGAACATTACTGGTTTTAATCTCCTCAAACAACTCCTGCTGCTTTTGATGCCACACCTACAAATGTATTAAGAAAAACTTTTCTTGTTAGTGTTATTTATTTAAATTTTTCCAATCATTCTTTATGCTTTACATGAAATATACATACTGGTATATGTATGTGCATAAAAATGCCGAGGTGCAAATTTTACTGAACTTCATCACTGGTAGCAGTGAAAAGTAACTATACCTGTTCAACTGCAGGAACTAGGTAAAGCTGTTGCAGTGCATTGTACGTCCTATAACTGAAACACCGGATTCCAGCAAAATTTAGAAATTTGACTGGACTGCATCCGCTAAACAAGATCGCCGCAGCAACAATCCGGTTCCCCCAGGGCATCATGCCAGAGAAGGGTTGACTTGCCCACTCCCAGGATACACTGCATTTCTTGCAAGACCAATGAATACTGACAGTTGTGCCTGAAATAAAGACACATATACATATATTTTACAATAAAATACATATCCAAGCAGCATATACTGTCACAATTTGATTTTATTTTGTTTTGTTTGTTATTGCGCTCCATAGTTTGTTTTCTCCGTATTATCACGGGTAGCTGGTCAAACCGATTTGGTGAGTGTTTTGCGTGTTAGTTCGGTCCAAGGTGCGGCAGAGTGAAGGTGTGTCCTTCCATGCAAGTTAGGAATGAAAGACCTGTGTGGTCGAGAGTTTAACCTGTGTGGTTTGTAAGGCCTTGGTGAAATACAGAACGGGTGTTCGTATGGTATTCCTGTGTGGAAATTTAGAGCATTTCGACAGCGGTGAGTGTGAATTGTTTATTTGTTTTACTTAGGTTAGGAATTTTGTCTACTTTTGGTGTTACTTAGCCTGTTTTATGCACGACTATTCTGTGTATCATTAAAATATTGCACAATATACCCGACATATTCAAGTTTTTTGTATGTATATATTGATTACATGAAAACCCCGACTGTTACTATGTAATTGTACATATATAGGTGACCAGCTGTGTATGTGCATGTATATTGTATGGCACGAGCAGGTGCTCGCAACAGTCATGACGTTCTATGGGATTTGGTGGACAGAGCTGGAGAAAAACCTATGTGCATGACGTGGACGGATACGGTAACACTAACTGAATAACGGACAGTGTCGATTTGAATATCAACGCTAGTGTGTGAAGTGCGGTAATTTCTTTGTGTCATCTTATAGCCATCCTGAGTGAACTATTTTATATTTCAAGAGACATCTGCTGGTTCCTAAATTCTCACTACGTACTTGAACATTTAGATAAGTCGGGTGGACGTGTATTTGTCTGATTATTATTATTTTGTTTGCTATTTTTTATATTTTTTTATGCTATGTGTGTGAGTGCGTATGCGTGCAGATATTACTTGTGAATTTGCTGAGCACGACAATAAAGTTATTTTTTTCACTTAACTCGGCTTTTTCATTTCAAAGTCCTGTAAACAGCGAGGGTTATTTCCTAGCCATAATCACAAATTGTGACAATTGGGGGCTCGTCCGGGATGGAAATATTTTAAATACCAACTTCCTTACGCTGTTGATACTGAGCTTTGAAAATGGAAAGCGAGTTACAAAAGTTAGTAGAGATAGGGCAGAAATTGGGGTTGAATGGAGATAAGTTATTGGATTATGTTAGAGAAAAAGAGAGAAATGAAAGGCAAATAGAACAAGACAAGTTGCTGAGAGAGGAGAGAGCGAAGGATAGAGAGGCGAAAAAAGAAGAATCTAACAATCAAATGGCAGTGTTAGAAAAACAAATCCAGTTAGAGAAAATTAAAGCAGACGCGTTAGCATTAGAAATTAGCTCTAAACATGAAGGTGTCCCCACAGCCCCAGGTGTTGTTCAAGGTCGTGCTAAACTTCCAAAGCTTCCTCCCTTTAACGATCAAAGAGATTGTATTGATGCTTATCTACAGAGATTTGAAAGGTTTGCAGACAATGCTAAATGGCCTAGGGATACATGGTCAATAAATCTTAGTGCTTTGCTTACAGGTACCGCGCTTGAGGTATATTCTCGTTTGTCGCCTGGAGATGCGTTTGATTACGATAAGCTCAAACGTTCGTTGCTGCAGAGGTTTAGGTTGACTGAAGAAGGGTTTCGTGAAAAGTTCAGAAATACTAAGCCAGAAAAAGGTGAAAATCCTCCACAATTTCTAGCACGTTTAGACAATTATGTAACAAGGTGGATGGAACTCGCGAGATCCCCTCCTACGTCTGACGGCTTAAAAGATCTCATATTGCGCGAACAGTTCATTTCAAGTTGTAGTAAGACACTTACTACATTTCTGCGAGAGCGTCACCCTAGAGATGTTAAAGAAATGACGCGATTAGCTGAACAGTTTATTGAAGCGCACGGTGCTTCTTCATTTTCTTACGATCGCACAAATCGAATCGAAAACAATGATGTGAGATCAACGTTAGCAGAGGTTCAAAACAAATCTTTTTCAAGTGCAGGTAAGAAAGAAAGAAATGTTACGAGTGTGGCCGAACAGGTCATATTGCTAAGAATTGTTTTGATAGGTTAAAGAAAGGATATTACCCCAACACTAACAAGACTGCAGCAATGTTAACTTCTGGTGCAACATCAAATACTACTTCCCGATCTGGAAAGGCACAGAAAATAGTCATTGAAGGTGAGCATAGACAAAAGAATCAATGCTTGGAGTCAGGTAAACATGTTGGTTCTTTGTGTATATTGTCCGACAAGTTAAGGGATTGTTGCATACAGGACAATCAGGTAACATTACGTTGTGGGCATATATTACCTGTCATTGGTGGAACTTGCCGTGTTTGTCACAACATGCCAGTTTCAGATGGATATGTAGGTAAACATTCAGTCGAAGTTCTACGCGATAGTGGATGCAGCGGTGTTGTTGTGAAACACAGCCTCGTTTCCGAAGATCAGCTGACTGGACGGAATGTGGAGTGTGTACTCATTGACGGAACTGTCCGGAAAGTTCCAGAAGCCTACATTAACATACACACACCTTTCATATCAGGTAAGGTCAAAGCTCTATGTATGAAAAACCCAGTCTATGGTTTAATCATAGGTAATGTAAACGGAGCTAGAGAACCATCAAATCCTGATTTAGAATGGAACAATCATAGAAAGTACAGAGACATAGAGGAGAAAGGTCCGCATGAAATGGTGGAAGGCTTAGCCGTGCAGACAAGAGGTAAAATTCAGAAGGAAAAGGAGAAATACAGATCACTGAAGGTAAAGAATATTACTGAAAAGTTAGCATCTGTAGATGATATGAGAGTTGCACAAAAAGAGGACGCTACATTAGATAAGTATCGAGAGTACGCAAGGACTGGTACACGGAAATTTACAGGACAACAAAATGTGTCTTGGTTTGCCATTGAAGATGATCTGCTGTTCAGATATTTTCAATCTCCAAAGGTGAATAGCAATAAAATCTTTAAACAGGTGGTTGTTCCGTTACCACACCGTATTACAGTCATGAAGCTTGCTCATGATTGTGTACTGTCTGGTCACTTGGGAATCAGAAAGACAACAGACAGAGTACTGTCGAATTTCTATTGGCCAGGGGTACAAGGAGATGTAGGAAGGTATTGTAGATCTTGCGATGTGTGTCAGCGAACAGTACCAAAAGGTAAGGTCTATCCCGTTCCTCTAGAGTCAATGCCACTTATCGACACTCCATTCGAGCGAGTTGCTGTAGATTTGATTGGACCCATTTTTCCAGCAACCGATCGTGGAAACAGGTATGTACTTACCATGGTTGATTACAGCACTAGGTATCCTGAAGCAGTTGCTCTTAAAAGCATCGAAACGGAACGTGTTGCTGAGGCGTTGTTTGAATTCTTCACTAGACTTGGTATTCCTAAGGAAATTCTATCAGATATGGGTACCCAGTTCACGTCTAGCCTTATGAAAGAGGTAGGTCGTTTACTTTCCATTGCACAGCTAACAACAACTCCCTATCATCCTGCTTGCAATGGCTTGGTGGAGAAGTTCAACGGAACACTCAAGCAAATGCTAAGACGCATGGCAGCTGAAAGACCCAAAGACTGGGACAGGTATATAGCTCCTTTGTTGTTTGCATACCGTGAGGTTCCTCAAGAAAGCATGGGATTTTCCCCATTTGAATTATTATACGGTCGAACAGTTCGTGGACCAATGACAGTTCTACGAGAGATGTGGACGAAAGAACTGAATGATCCAGAGATCAAGAGTACTTACCAGTATGTGATCGACTTGAAGGAACGTTTGGAAGAAACGTGTGAGTTAGCAAAAAAATCATTACAGAAATCCAGTCAGCGCTACAAGAGGTATTATGACCGGAAAACAAAGGTACGTTCGTTTAGTGTCCATGACAAGGTCTTAATCCTTCTCCCTACAGACAATAATAAACTATTGATGCAGTGGAAAGGCCCTTTTCCCATTGTTTCAAAGTCTGGTATGGTGGACTACAAAGTTGATGTTCAAGGTAAGATCAAGACTTTCCATGCCAATCTTTTAAAGAGATATGTCGAGAGAGAAACCAATGCTACTGAGATTCTTAGTTCTTGTTCAGTCATAGAGGAAGAAGTATTCGAGAACACAGATGGCGAGAGTGATTTTCCTCTAGAAGTACCGTCTGACGAAGCCAAGGAAACATTTGAAGATGTGCATATCGATGAGGGTCTGACTGAGCCGCAACAAGATGACGTCCGAGAGATTCTTTCAGAATTTAACGATGTTTTGTCGGATCTACCTAATCGTACACATTTAGCTCAACATGAGATTCATCTGACAACTACAGATCCTATCCGTAACAAGCCGTATCAGATACCATTTGCTTTACGGGATTCCGTCAGAGACGAAATCAAGAAAATGATTGAAATGGACATTATTGAACCGTCTGAGTCTCCGTACGCTAGCTCTGTCGTGATTGCGAAAAAAGCTGATGGTTCCAAGAGAATATGCATTGACTTTAGAAAGCTGAACAAGGTGAGTGTGTTTGATGCTGAGCCCATGCCTGATCCCGAGGAAATTTTTGCAAGGATTGGACAAAGTAAGTATTTTACTAAAGTAGATCTATGCAAAGGATACTGGCAAATTCCTATGAGGGACGAAGACAATGATCTCACATCATTTGTTACCCCTGATGGTTTGTTCAGATTTAACGTCATGCCTTTCGGTTTGTCGAACGCGGCGGCTACGTTTAATCGTATGATGCGTGTTCTGTTACGAGATTTAAAAGACACCGATAGTTTCATTGACGACATCTTGATTCATTCTGAAACTTGGGAAGAACATTTGGTTGCTCTCAGATGTTTATTAGGAAGATTACGATCAGGACATTTGAATGCCAAACCATCTAAATGTTTTGTTGGTTTTAGATCACTTGATTTTTTAGGTCATTCTGTTGGAAATGGCGTGATGCGACTTAACAATGACAAGCTTGAAGCTATCAAAAATGCCCCTCGTCCTGAAACTAAGAAACAGGTGCGTTCATTTTTGGGATTGATCGGTTATTACCGTAAGTTCGTTCCCAATTTTGCTGCTGTTTCTTGTCCATTGTCTGACTTAACTAAAAAGGGCACTCCGAACAAAGTTGAGTGGCGCGATGAACATGAAAGAGCTTTCAATGATTTAAAGTCGTTGCTCTTATATGCCCCGATTCTTCGACTCCCAGACTTTCACAAAGATTTCTTTCTCAGAACAGATGCTTCCGATTACGGAATAGGTGCAGTTCTATTGCAAATGCACGAGAAAATATTCCCAATCACCTATGCAAGTAGGAAGTTGAATGACAGAGAGAGAGGTTATTCAGTGATAGAAAAAGAGTGTTTAGCAATCGTTTGGGCTATACGAAAGTTTCAAGCATACTTGTACGGTAGAACTTTCATCCTACAGACAGATCATCAACCATTGGTGTATCTGCACAGATCAAAAGTGTCCAATGGTAGGTTGATGCGATGGGCGATCTTTTTACAGTCCTACAATTTTGTAGTTCAGTCAATCAAAGGTATTGACAACATCGGTGCTGATTTTTTGAGTCGCCATGTTATGTAAATAATATTGTGTCATTTTCCCATTCAAAATATGCTTCCCAATTTTGAAACTTAAAAGGGAAGGTATTGTCACAATTTGATTTTATTTTGTTTTGTTTGTTATTGCGCTCCATAGTTTGTTTTCTCCGTATTGTCACGGGTAGCTGGTCAAAGCTGTCAAACCGATTTGGTGAGTGTTTTGCGTGTTAGTTCGGTCCAAGGCGCGGCAGAGTGAAGGTGTGTCCTTCCATGCAAGTTAGGAATGAACGACCACCTGTGTGGTTTGTAAGGCCTTGGTGAAATACAGAACGGGTGTTCGTATGGTATTCCTGTGTGGAAATTTAGGGCATTTCGACAGCGGTGAGTGTGAATTGTTTATTTGTTTTACTTAGGTTAGGAATTTTGTCTACTTTTGGTGTTACTTAGCCTGTTTTATGCACGACTATTCTGTGTATCATTAAAATATTGCACAATATACCCGACATATTCAAGTTTTTTGTATGTATATATTGATTACATGAAAACCCCGACTGTTACTATGTAATTGTACATATATAGGTGACCAGCTGTGTATGTGCATGTATATTGTATGGCACGAGCAGGTGCTCGCAACAGTCATGACGTTCTATGGGATTTGGTGGACAGAGCTGGAGAAAAACCTATGTGCATGACGTGGACGGATACGGTAACACTAACTGAATAACGGACAGTGTCGATTTGAATATCAACGCTAGTGTGTGAAGTGCGGTAATTTCTTTGTGTCATCTTATAGCCATCCTGAGTGAACTATTTTATATTTCAAGAGACATCTGCTGGTTCCTAAATTCTCACTACGTACTTGAACATTTAGATAAGTCGGGTGGACGTGTATTTGTCTGATTATTATTATTTTGTTTGCTATTTTTTATATTTTTTTATGCTATGTGTGTGAGTGCGTATGCGTGCAGATATTACTTGTGAATTTGCTGAGCACGACAATAAAGTTATTTTTTTCACTTAACTCGGCTTTTTCATTTCAAAGTCCTGTAAACAGCGAGGGTTATTTCCTAGCCATAATCACAAATTGTGACAATTGGGGGCTCGTCCGGGATGGAAATATTTTAAATACCAACTTCCTTACGCTGTTGATACTGAGCTTTGAAAATGGAAAGCGAGTTACAAAAGTTAGTAGAGATAGGGCAGAAATTGGGGTTGAATGGAGATAAGTTATTGGATTATGTTAGAGAAAAAGAGAGAAATGAAAGGCAAATAGAACAAGACAAGTTGCTGAGAGAGGAGAGAGCGAAGGATAGAGAGGCGAAAAAAGAAGAATCTAACAATCAAATGGCAGTGTTAGAAAAACAAATCCAGTTAGAGAAAATTAAAGCAGACGCGTTAGCATTAGAAATTAGCTCTAAACATGAAGGTGTCCCCACAGCCCCAGGTGTTGTTCAAGGTCGTGCTAAACTTCCAAAGCTTCCTCCCTTTAACGATCAAAGAGATTGTATTGATGCTTATCTACAGAGATTTGAAAGGTTTGCAGACAATGCTAAATGGCCTAGGGATACATGGTCAATAAATCTTAGTGCTTTGCTTACAGGTACCGCGCTTGAGGTATATTCTCGTTTGTCGCCTGGAGATGCGTTTGATTACGATAAGCTCAAACGTTCGTTGCTGCAGAGGTTTAGGTTGACTGAAGAAGGGTTTCGTGAAAAGTTCAGAAATACTAAGCCAGAAAAAGGTGAAAATCCTCCACAATTTCTAGCACGTTTAGACAATTATGTAACAAGGTGGATGGAACTCGCGAGATCCCCTCCTACGTCTGACGGCTTAAAAGATCTCATATTGCGCGAACAGTTCATTTCAAGTTGTAGTAAGACACTTACTACATTTCTGCGAGAGCGTCACCCTAGAGATGTTAAAGAAATGACGCGATTAGCTGAACAGTTTATTGAAGCGCACGGTGCTTCTTCATTTTCTTACGATCGCACAAATCGAATCGAAAACAATGATGTGAGATCAACGTTAGCAGAGGTTCAAAACAAATCTTTTTCAAGTGCAGGTAAGAAAGAAAGAAATGTTACGAGTGTGGCCGAACAGGTCATATTGCTAAGAATTGTTTTGATAGGTTAAAGAAAGGATATTACCCCAACACTAACAAGACTGCAGCAATGTTAACTTCTGGTGCAACATCAAATACTACTTCCCGATCTGGAAAGGCACAGAAAATAGTCATTGAAGGTGAGCATAGACAAAAGAATCAATGCTTGGAGTCAGGTAAACATGTTGGTTCTTTGTGTATATTGTCCGACAAGTTAAGGGATTGTTGCATACAGGACAATCAGGTAACATTACGTTGTGGGCATATATTACCTGTCATTGGTGGAACTTGCCGTGTTTGTCACAACATGCCAGTTTCAGATGGATATGTAGGTAAACATTCAGTCGAAGTTCTACGCGATAGTGGATGCAGCGGTGTTGTTGTGAAACACAGCCTCGTTTCCGAAGATCAGCTGACTGGACGGAATGTGGAGTGTGTACTCATTGACGGAACTGTCCGGAAAGTTCCAGAAGCCTACATTAACATACACACACCTTTCATATCAGGTAAGGTCAAAGCTCTATGTATGAAAAACCCAGTCTATGGTTTAATCATAGGTAATGTAAACGGAGCTAGAGAACCATCAAATCCTGATTTAGAATGGAACAATCATAGAAAGTACAGAGACATAGAGGAGAAAGGTCCGCATGAAATGGTGGAAGGCTTAGCCGTGCAGACAAGAGGTAAAATTCAGAAGGAAAAGGAGAAATACAGATCACTGAAGGTAAAGAATATTACTGAAAAGTTAGCATCTGTAGATGATATGAGAGTTGCACAAAAAGAGGACGCTACATTAGATAAGTATCGAGAGTACGCAAGGACTGGTACACGGAAATTTACAGGACAACAAAATGTGTCTTGGTTTGCCATTGAAGATGATCTGCTGTTCAGATATTTTCAATCTCCAAAGGTGAATAGCAATAAAATCTTTAAACAGGTGGTTGTTCCGTTACCACACCGTATTACAGTCATGAAGCTTGCTCATGATTGTGTACTGTCTGGTCACTTGGGAATCAGAAAGACAACAGACAGAGTACTGTCGAATTTCTATTGGCCAGGGGTACAAGGAGATGTAGGAAGGTATTGTAGATCTTGCGATGTGTGTCAGCGAACAGTACCAAAAGGTAAGGTCTATCCCGTTCCTCTAGAGTCAATGCCACTTATCGACACTCCATTCGAGCGAGTTGCTGTAGATTTGATTGGACCCATTTTTCCAGCAACCGATCGTGGAAACAGGTATGTACTTACCATGGTTGATTACAGCACTAGGTATCCTGAAGCAGTTGCTCTTAAAAGCATCGAAACGGAACGTGTTGCTGAGGCGTTGTTTGAATTCTTCACTAGACTTGGTATTCCTAAGGAAATTCTATCAGATATGGGTACCCAGTTCACGTCTAGCCTTATGAAAGAGGTAGGTCGTTTACTTTCCATTGCACAGCTAACAACAACTCCCTATCATCCTGCTTGCAATGGCTTGGTGGAGAAGTTCAACGGAACACTCAAGCAAATGCTAAGACGCATGGCAGCTGAAAGACCCAAAGACTGGGACAGGTATATAGCTCCTTTGTTGTTTGCATACCGTGAGGTTCCTCAAGAAAGCATGGGATTTTCCCCATTTGAATTATTATACGGTCGAACAGTTCGTGGACCAATGACAGTTCTACGAGAGATGTGGACGAAAGAACTGAATGATCCAGAGATCAAGAGTACTTACCAGTATGTGATCGACTTGAAGGAACGTTTGGAAGAAACGTGTGAGTTAGCAAAAAAATCATTACAGAAATCCAGTCAGCGCTACAAGAGGTATTATGACCGGAAAACAAAGGTACGTTCGTTTAGTGTCCATGACAAGGTCTTAATCCTTCTCCCTACAGACAATAATAAACTATTGATGCAGTGGAAAGGCCCTTTTCCCATTGTTTCAAAGTCTGGTATGGTGGACTACAAAGTTGATGTTCAAGGTAAGATCAAGACTTTCCATGCCAATCTTTTAAAGAGATATGTCGAGAGAGAAACCAATGCTACTGAGATTCTTAGTTCTTGTTCAGTCATAGAGGAAGAAGTATTCGAGAACACAGATGGCGAGAGTGATTTTCCTCTAGAAGTACCGTCTGACGAAGCCAAGGAAACATTTGAAGATGTGCATATCGATGAGGGTCTGACTGAGCCGCAACAAGATGACGTCCGAGAGATTCTTTCAGAATTTAACGATGTTTTGTCGGATCTACCTAATCGTACACATTTAGCTCAACATGAGATTCATCTGACAACTACAGATCCTATCCGTAACAAGCCGTATCAGATACCATTTGCTTTACGGGATTCCGTCAGAGACGAAATCAAGAAAATGATTGAAATGGACATTATTGAACCGTCTGAGTCTCCGTACGCTAGCTCTGTCGTGATTGCGAAAAAAGCTGATGGTTCCAAGAGAATATGCATTGACTTTAGAAAGCTGAACAAGGTGAGTGTGTTTGATGCTGAGCCCATGCCTGATCCCGAGGAAATTTTTGCAAGGATTGGACAAAGTAAGTATTTTACTAAAGTAGATCTATGCAAAGGATACTGGCAAATTCCTATGAGGGACGAAGACAATGATCTCACATCATTTGTTACCCCTGATGGTTTGTTCAGATTTAAAGTCATGCCTTTCGGTTTGTCGAACGCGGCGGCTACGTTTAATCGTATGATGCGTGTTCTGTTACGAGATTTAAAAGACACCGATAGTTTCATTGACGACATCTTGATTCATTCTGAAACTTGGGAAGAACATTTGGTTGCTCTCAGATGTTTATTAGGAAGATTACGATCAGGACATTTGAATGCCAAACCATCTAAATGTTTTGTTGGTTTTAGATCACTTGATTTTTTAGGTCATTCTGTTGGAAATGGCGTGATGCGACTTAACAATGACAAGCTTGAAGCTATCAAAAATGCCCCTCGTCCTGAAACTAAGAAACAGGTGCGTTCATTTTTGGGATTGATCGGTTATTACCGTAAGTTCGTTCCCAATTTTGCTGCTGTTTCTTGTCCATTGTCTGACTTAACTAAAAAGGGCACTCCGAACAAAGTTGAGTGGCGCGATGAACATGAAAGAGCTTTCAATGATTTAAAGTCGTTGCTCTTATATGCCCCGATTCTTCGACTCCCAGACTTTCACAAAGATTTCTTTCTCAGAACAGATGCTTCCGATTACGGAATAGGTGCAGTTCTATTGCAAATGCACGAGAAAATATTCCCAATCACCTATGCAAGTAGGAAGTTGAATGACAGAGAGAGAGGTTATTCAGTGATAGAAAAAGAGTGTTTAGCAATCGTTTGGGCTATACGAAAGTTTCAAGCATACTTGTACGGTAGAACTTTCATCCTACAGACAGATCATCAACCATTGGTGTATCTGCACAGATCAAAAGTGTCCAATGGTAGGTTGATGCGATGGGCGATCTTTTTACAGTCCTACAATTTTGTAGTTCAGTCAATCAAAGGTATTGACAACATCGGTGCTGATTTTTTGAGTCGCCATGTTATGTAAATAATATTGTGTCATTTTCCCATTCAAAATATGCTTCCCAATTTTGAAACTTAAAAGGGAAGGTATTGTCACAATTTGATTTTATTTTGTTTTGTTTGTTATTGCGCTCCATAGTTTGTTTTCTCCGTATTGTCACGGGTAGCTGGTCAAAGCTGTCAAACCGATTTGGTGAGTGTTTTGCGTGTTAGTTCGGTCCAAGGCGCGGCAGAGTGAAGGTGTGTCCTTCCATGCAAGTTAGGAATGAACGACCACCTGTGTGGTTTGTAAGGCCTTGGTGAAATACAGAACGGGTGTTCGTATGGTATTCCTGTGTGGAAATTTAGGGCATTTCGACAGCGGTGAGTGTGAATTGTTTATTTGTTTTACTTAGGTTAGGAATTTTGTCTACTTTTGGTGTTACTTAGCCTGTTTTATGCACGACTATTCTGTGTATCATTAAAATATTGCACAATATACCCGACATATTCAAGTTTTTTGTATGTATATATTGATTACATGAAAACCCCGACTGTTACTATGTAATTGTACATATATAGGTGACCAGCTGTGTATGTGCATGTATATTGTATGGCACGAGCAGGTGCTCGCAACAGTCATGACGTTCTATGGGATTTGGTGGACAGAGCTGGAGAAAAACCTATGTGCATGACGTGGACGGATACGGTAACACTAACTGAATAACGGACAGTGTCGATTTGAATATCAACGCTAGTGTGTGAAGTGCGGTAATTTCTTTGTGTCATCTTATAGCCATCCTGAGTGAACTATTTTATATTTCAAGAGACATCTGCTGGTTCCTAAATTCTCACTACGTACTTGAACATTTAGATAAGTCGGGTGGACGTGTATTTGTCTGATTATTATTATTTTGTTTGCTATTTTTTATATTTTTTTATGCTATGTGTGTGAGTGCGTATGCGTGCAGATATTACTTGTGAATTTGCTGAGCACGACAATAAAGTTATTTTTTTCACTTAACTCGGCTTTTTCATTTCAAAGTCCTGTAAACAGCGAGGGTTATTTCCTAGCCATAATCACAAATTGTGACAACTGCAATGTTATAGTGATTGCATATACATGTATTTGTGGGTTTTTTTTAGTAATTTAATACATGTTGATATGCATCGCTTTAATGTTTCATTATTTTAGATTATATATGTATACATGTACCTAAAACACTCCAAACATAATCAGCTTTGTTGATGGGGATGCCACAATGTAAGCAATGTGAGGGTAACAGATGTTCCAGACTACTCTTGTACACAATGAATTTGGTGTCGTCATTCATGTCGATGTTGGACTTTAGTGTACTATCCTCATCCTCACTCTCGTGCTCAGCCAGCATCCACTCCATGTCCGAATCCTCCATGTCAGAATGGTCGGAGTCTGAATATGAGAGCATGTCATCATCATAGAATACAGCTGATGAAGGGTTGGGAAGGGCCAGGTCAACCTGAATACCAATATCTCTTGTCTCCGGACTCACTTGAGTCATCGTACTCTGATGTTCCTGTTAAACAAAAAATCAGTTTTAAAGGATTTCCAAAGTACGTGTATTATGTCAGTATAATGTACCCAGGTATTAATAAATTCCACTTACACATTGATTTGGAGAAGTCTGGGTAAAGGCGTTGAAATGACTTTTTCCCATTGCTTCAGAAATCTGTTACATAAAAAACTAAATTAAAATGTGTTGGAACTTTTTTTAAATATGATTTATTATCCATTTAAGGGCAAGAAATGAATTGATATTATAAAACAAATAGTTGAAAACTATAGATATTTTGATTGATATCATACCAAATCAGTGGAAAACTCCAGGTTGCATGCAATTGCACCGGTTTCACTGTTGTGTCCCAAATTGCCATCAGCTTTATTTCCGCCATCAGAGTCATCCCCTTCATCAATTCTTCCTAGAGCCTAATTATAAATATTATATATTTTTTAATGATAATACATATACAATATTGCCAAGTTCCTTTAAAAAAAATATTTGTATAATATCATTAATATACAAATTTTTACAAATTCAATAGGACCGCTATTGATTAATTGATTTGATAAGGAAATAAATTAAATATTTATATTGGGGATGGGGTGAGGCTGACATATTCAATGTAGGCCTATGATAATTTGTGGCGAAAACTTAAGTTGTAAACTGTGTTTACAAATCCATTCACAATATAAATTAGCTACATATTTATGATAACTTTTTCATAGCTCATATATAGTGCCGAAGTCCTGTACATAGTTTGATGAAAAAAAGCGTATGGGGGCGTGTCATTTTTGTTTTTATTATTCTCGCGATATATTTGCATGTTAAATATTTTCAAATTAATTTTATACTTTTATAGAAAGGCACAAAAAGTAACGTACTATATTGATTTCTTTTTTTTCTTTCATTTAATTCATTTACACGTGTGTCGACAACGTTATTACTAATTTAATTACCTCTATCGTCCTTCGCTTGAAGTAGGCTGTAGACGTCCTCTGTTTGTTTTTTTTTCAACTTTCTCGTTTGGAAGGTCGAATAAAGTCGGAATGGCATCGGGGCAAAGATCAAGCTTTTTGTATCCGCATTTTTTGGCCAAGGCAGGGTGTATCTTGAACTGGTCAGCAGTAAAATGGCGGGCGCACAACTTCGAATGTTTCGTGACTGAGAATCCGTCTCGGCGAAGATTTCGCACCCAAATCCTCCTGAACTTTGGATCTTTTGGAAACAAATACATCGATACTCCCCTTTGACTCCGAATATTACAATTAAACGCAACGCATTGAACCATTTTGAGATCTAATTCCTGCTTCTTTCTTGCTGTGTCGTCAGTGTAAATAATCCGTATTGCGTCAAAAGTGGTCTCTTTTGACGTCATCAACAAAGGGAGATAAGTCATCATACTTTCACGATACGTTTAGAGCAAGGCAACAATTGACGGATAATAGAGTCAGTTACCATGCAGATATGTGTAAAACAATTATGTGATACGTCTTCAGTGATAAAAAAGAAATTTATTTTCGGGCATAACCAAATATTGTCTCCTATGACCTTTAAGCTTTTTTACTGGAAAGTTTGTTGACCATGAGAACAAGGAACTTTTGTTTAGCATGTCAACGTTTTGTATCACAACTCACATCTCGTACACAGATGGTTTTCATACATAAATTCTGGGTCTAAATCTAAATACTCCAAACGATTGATTGTTTTACGCCACACTCAACAATTTTTCAGTTATCTGGTGGCGTACAGTTTTAGTAGGTGGTGAAGAGGCCCAGATACAGTGTACCCGAGAAGAGACCACCGACCTTCCGAAAGTAAACTGGCAAACTTTCTCACATATATCGGCGCGAGCGAGAATCGAACCCGCGCCGACTAGAGGTGAGAGGCCTTGTGATTTTGAGCGCAATGCTCTAACCAATCGGCCACGGAGGCCCTTAGGTTTGATTTTAAATTAACTTTGTCCTTGGGAAACTTATGAAAGGACAGGAATTTGTCGCACAGGGGGTTTGTCTCGTTCTTGTGGAGAATTATGAGTACAACAATGAACACAGGGATGTCTCTGTACTTATGGTAGTGTTCTGTGCGTTCTAAACCTCGCTTTAAATTGATAAGCGGAAGAACCGCAAAAAAAGGAGGATTGGTCATTTAAGAAATAAATTACATGAGGGTATGAACTGCATCTCTTAACACCAGCATGACGCGCTTCGTGAAATAGATCCCCGCGCGAAGAGTATAAGTTTATACGCTGTTTTTTTTTAAATAAAAATTAAATTTACATTTTATATTTAAAGTGTAATTTCTGTTGTTGCTTAATTTCTTTCGGAGTTCCCAGCTAAAAATAAGTGCTATGCTTATCAAGATTGATATGCGCATTGTTGACGGCTGGGGGTTATTCATGAGGAAATGCACACTGTAACATTTCAATTTGTATAGATATCAAAAGCAAAAACATTGGAAAACTATAGTGGAGTATGATTGATTGATTAATTATTGTTTAACGTCCCGCTCGAGAATCTTTCACTCATATGCAGACGTCACCACTGTCGGTGAATGGCTGCAAATTTAGGCCTATGCTCGGCGCTTATGGCCTTTGAGCAGGGAGGGATCTTTTACGTGCCATGCCTGCTGTGACACGGGACTTCGGTTTTGGGCGATCTCATCCGAAGGACCGCCCCATTTAATCGCCTCTTACGACAAGCAAGGGGTACTAAGGATATATTCTAGCTACCCGGATCCCTACTGGAGTATGAAATATGTATAGTCTGTTAAATAAAAAAACAAAACAATGTATAATGATTGATCGTGTGTTATTTAATGTCCATCTCGAGAATTTTTCACTTATATGGAGACGTCACCATTGCCCGTGAAGGGGCGCAAAATCGAGTTCTATGCTCGGTGCTATCGGCCTTTGAAGAGGGATGGTCTTTATCGTGCCACACCTGCTGTGACAAGGGACCTAAGTTTTTACGGTCTCATTCGTAGGACCGCCCCATTTAGTCGCCTCTTATAATAACCAAAGGGTTGCGTGGACTTATTCTATTTTTTTTTTTTAAATGTCAATATGTATAATTTCTTGACATAACAATATATTGTCCGCTTTTAATTGGTATTGTTTTACCATATTACACAACACACGGGATTACCGTTGCTACGCATTTTAGGCATAAAGTGAAAATTCGCAATTATTTGCACCTCCAAACAACCCTTAAATTTAAATCAAATCAACTAAAAATGAATTTAGCCGTTAATATATCCATCTTTAAGAAAATTAGCGTTGAACAAGTAGGAGTTGGGAAAGGCACGTACGTAATCGCGTTTCTCTAATATCAGGAAGTGTTTCTTGCACAATTAATAAACCATGGTAAATATACACGCTTGGTAGAGAATATTGCTTTACATATATCATGTACTCATAACATACGATACTGCAATACATATATTGAATTTCATACCTTTCGGACATAATATCGATGCTCGCGTAACAGAAAAGTATTGAAACGACGATACACAAGAACGCCCAGTTTATTGTCATTGGTCAGTGGCATTCAAATCCAGCTAAGTGTCAATTATCAAGTCTTCAACACCTCATCAATTATTAATCAGGATCTGGATCATCACGATTTCCATTATTGGAGCCTTTGATACAAATATAAATAAATTTGTTCAGGTATAAAATTTTGTACCTTCTTCAAAGGAAAATGCTGCGAAGCTGACGAGGAAGTGTGAATATCATCGAAGATACATCTAATAATGGTATGTTGTTGTTTTGTTAAATCATTTCACTATGTTGTATAATTAATTTGAGCAATGATAAACATATCAGCCACTTCATAAAATAGTTACGATTAATCCATTTTATTCGCTACAACCAGGAATAGACAATGGTACACGAGGTACAAGAAATAATATAAATAATTAGATGTAAAGGCCAGAAGTAAAAATAAAAGGGTGCATGTAGATAGACAAGGCATGGACGGTAGACCAATTAAAGATTATTATACATGCTTAGTTTCTTAGTGACTTCACATGTTTTTTGTTTTTTATTCAATATTCAGATCGGAAAATTTTACAAAGTTTGGGTTATGACAGTATTTTGAATGAATAATTATTAAGTATATCTGACAAAGCTTTACACCATGGAAACACGATGGAATTTGTCGACGACTCGCCTTCCATTCCAAAGAGTACAATCTCTATTACGTATGGAGTACATGATGAGTTCCCTACTTCTTCTGGGAAGCAATGGTGTAATGTTTGAATTTTAATAAGTTTACTTAACGTATTTTTCAAATTCAAAGTCTGGTTTTAAAAGTTCATAAATATGACCGAGAAGAATTACAGCTTTTGTGGTAAAAAAAGTCCTTTACAAATAAATCAAAAAATGTTGACAGAAGCCAGTATGAATTACTTTAGAAAAATCCTTTTGGTATATCTCAAAAGGTTTTACATTCTAACGTATTATTATATTCCTCACCAGTCTTTTTATTTTTATAAGTACATGTATTACAATTTTTTTCTTACATTTCTCGGAGTACCCTTCTATCTACCCACTTCCAAAGAGAAGCTCTGATTACCAGTTTAAATTTTTACAAAAACGTGTATTTCTAAAATTCATAGAACGCTTCAGTAATGTTGCCATTCAACTATTCTAAAGATTTTGTACATTTTGAACTATCAGATGTCTACTTTTGAATATATTGGTCTTAAAGACAGTAGTCTTTACAAATTCAACATTAAGTTGGTTTTTGTATGCTCCAAATTTATGATAAATCACAGGAATGAAGGATCGTTTAAATACATAAAATTTCAATATTACTCGTCTTGTCATGTGTACAATGATTGTGTAAATACATGTATAGAATTTAACATATTGTAGTTTTGTTTTCGTTATCTAAAAGCTACCGCGCTTCATGAAGCATCGCAATTCACACCCTTTACCGATATATGTATATCCAGATTGATTGTTTGTTTGTTTGACGTCCCGTCGAGAATTTTTCACTCATATTGAGACGTCACCAGCTGTAGGTGAAGTACCACAAATTTAGACCTATGCTTAGCGCTCAGGGCCGTAGCAGTGAGGGTTCTTTAACGTGCCAACGCCTACCGTGACACAGGACCCTCCGTTTTTAAGGTCATATCCGAAAGACCCGTGATTCTCACATCTAAATGCCGAGCGTTCGGCGAAGTAGCAATCACTACCTATTTTTCGTCTTAGGTTTGACGCGGCCATGGCACGAGCGGGGCTCGAACTCACGACCTACCGGTTACGAAGCGAACGCTCTAACCACTGAGCTACCGCGACCGGTGTGTATATTCAGAAATTTATTTGTTTAAAGATGAGACTGCAGACACTCTGACTGATTCTTTCTTTCTTGTTTTCCGCTACACTCAACAATTTTTCAGTTATCTGGTGGCGTCCACTTTTGTTTTGTTTTTTTTTATTGAAGGAAGAGATAACCCAGATAGAATGCACCTGAGAAGAGACCACCGACCTTCCGAAAGTAAACTGACAAACTTTCTCACATACGAGGGACACTTTTTAGATCCAGGTTTCATCACCGCTAACTATCTATTCCAAATGACGTGGGTCACATTATCATATTTAAATACATAAAATTTTGATATTTGAAGTGGTTTTAAAAAGCCCGCCCTACTCTACGAACTTGAAAAATGCCCCTCGTAAGCTCAATACATCAACACCGTGGAGATCCGGTTTAGAATAAGCCCTCAGTACCCCTTACTTGTCGGAAGAGGTGACTAAATGCAGCGGTCCTTCGGATGAGGCAGCAAAAACCGAGGTCTCGTGTCAAAGCAGGTGTGACACGATAAATATCCCTCCCTGCTCATGATCAAATGCCGTAAGTGTCGAACACAGGCCTAATTTTCGCAGCCCTTCACCGGCAATGGTAATGTTTCCACATGAGTGAAAGATTCTTGAGCGGGACGTTAACCAATATACATCCAGCCATCTCAATATGATTCATTGATTGTTTGTTTGTTTTACGTCCCGTCGAGAATTTTTCACCCATATTGAGACGCCACCAGCTGTAGGTGAAGTACCACAAATTTAGACCTATGCTTAGCGCTCAGGGCCGTAGCAGTGAGGGTTCTTTAACGTACCAACGCAGGGACCTCCGTTTTTAAGGTCATTTCCGAAAAACCCGTGATTCTCACTTCTAAATGCCGAGCGTTTGGCGAAGGAGCAGTCACTACCTATTTTTCGTCTTAGGTTTGACGCGGCCATGGCACGAGCGGGGCTCGAACTCACGACCTCCCGGTTACGAAGCGAACGCTCTAACCATCTCAATAGATCATGCACAAGTATAGCGCGCAACCCGCAATGTTTGTTTAAACATCGAATTACTAAATTCAAATTTTCAATCCACCATTCAGAATGTTCCCATGACCGCAATTTGAAAAAGTGCAAAATCTCACCTAAACTGAACCATATCACTCTTAAACCATGAGAAACGACACACATGATTCCCCAAAACAATGCACATCTAAGACGCGTTCAACAATGTCCATAATTCAGTAAAGTAATACATTTCTTTGTGTTCTTCATGAAGTTACTAATTGTACGTCCGCTTCGTTTGATCGTCACCTTCTGCATAAATATACACATGTATAATTTTTCAATCATAATCACAGAAATTTGGGGATTTGCTCATGGAGAAAATTGCTTCTGCCTAGGACTTTCCGATTCTAATATTTACATATGACAAAGAATATAAATTGTAATTGTGAAACTGATAGATATATAAAAGCTAGTAACCCTTTCGCTATGAACCATGTACATTGTACTAGTATAGGATGGTAAACCCCTTTACAAACACCATGCGATTCGATACCCAGGGAAAGTTATAATGAGACAAAAAAGGGAGTAATTTAAATACCCAAATAATGAACAGAATCACCAAACTAGTATTTGAGTGAGTGGTGGTCGTGGACCAATTTAATAAATGTCCACCCTCAGCCTATCAATACAATACAGATGTAAAATAATAACGTGTATAAGGAGGAATTCAGTGTCTGACTTGGCAGATACGTAACTGATCCTTTAGTTTTGTTCCAGCAGTGTAAATTATGTGCTTAGCTATACTTACACCACCCACATAAGGCTTTGCCTATGGATTTATCAAGCTTTTAAATCCCTAAACACCTGTATGTGTTTTGAAATACAATATCGAAATTTCGCTCTCATATATATATATATATATATATATATATATATATATATAAACTGCACATAATCATTTTGTTCTATAGAATCCGACTTTCTAATCCTTTAAAACAGAGTCCTTTGTAGAAAAAGACGTTTGCTCCAAGCTTTACCAATTCTTTTTTGAAACTCATGTGAACGTACACCTTTAATTATTTACCTTAGTATAAGACCGCGATTTTTATTACTGAACACTACATTATTAAAGATATAGAGATATTTATAATATTTATATGCTTTTTATTTCGCAACTATGAAAAAGGACAATCTCGCTTCTACCAAACCCATTATTAATATATTTACATAGTGCGAACGATATTTGTTTGTATGCTATTAAATGAAGAATATGTGTAAACAATATTTGTGAAGTTCAAAACCTTGCCTTTGGTTTTCTATGCTTCCGTAATCGGTGATTCGGGGGCATATAATTTTTGGTCTGTCTATAGGTCTGTTTATCCGCGACAAAACCCTTGGTCATAACTTCTGAATGTCATGTTTCACACGTGCATTCCTTTTGGCAAGTCGATATTTCGTTAGGTAATATATATTTTTTTAACATAAGTCTAAGTTCTGACATTATAAGGAGGTATGAAAGAGAGCAGATAAATGAAATTAAAAACAAAACAAAACGTAGACTTGAACAAGTCTAAATAACTTTTGAATAGCAAGTGATAGAACTGCCATATTCTACATGCGTTTTCCTTGTACAAGACCTTTCGTTGCATGCCAGAATTACTTGGCGGCCATATGGGGTTAGTGTTTCACGTACAGATCATGGTTCTTGTTTCAATTGTTTCTGCTAATTATGAAGCGCGTTATGACAAAAAAGGTCCCTTGGGGATCCGGGTTAGAAAAGTTCCTCAATGCTCCTTGCCTGTTGTAACAAGCGACTAAATTGGGGCGGTCTTTCGGATGAGATCGCAAAAACCGAGGCCCCGTATCTCAGCCAGTGTAGCACGATAGAAATCCCTCTCCGCTCAGATCAGACTTTTTTCATGCGTATGAATACAATTACCGCTTCAAAAGTATTTGTGTCATTGTACTGTACTTTCACCCGTCTTGACATCATAACAGAATGACGAAATAAATGAAACGCATCAGAATAATTCCATAGAGTTTATTTTGTAAACAGACAAGAATTTCATTAATGAATAAAATAGAAACATGAAACATACTGTTCAGTTGTTTTATTTTTTACAAATATCGTCTGCAACAACTGAAACTGCAATTTCTGAAGTAGGACGTCTTTGATATTTACATTATGACAATATAATGTTGGTTTCACTTTATAGATGGTGGTAACCTGTTGTTTCCGGGCGGTAGCCATCACCGCCATCAGCGAGGCTGGTTTCGAGCTTAAAAAAAATTTGTTCAAGTCAGGGCACCGCTGCGAGTCTTCATTTAAATTCTACAACAGAAATTTCTCGACTGAACAAATGTCTCTTTCGGTTCGTGTTTATCTTCTCCTACACACCCAGGAACTAAAAAATACAAAATACCTGCAACTGCTCTTTGTCTAAATTTGCTAGTATAATGCTACAACCACGAGTCCTTACGATGAACATGCCGTTGTTCCCTTCAAAAACCCTGACCAAGAGCGTAACGTCAACTTAATAAATTTATCCTCCGTCACTTCTCTTAGATCCTCTGAATTTCTCTGGAAATCTGTGTTCAAATCTTGAGTAATGTAGGCGACTGCCACCGTTTCTCTATCACCGATTGACCGGATGTAGTTTACTCCGCTCTTTTTCTTTTCAACTGAACTGACTTGACGCTTTAAATATTTTTTGTTATATTCTCCTAGATATTGTTCCCAATTATTTATTCGATTAAATTTTAACGAACTATATCTTGTTTGTTTGTTCATTTGTTTGTTTTACTTCCCATCGAGGGTTCCTTAACGTGCCAACACCTACCGTGACAC